>APFE031356553.1:0-13042 GCA_000404065.3 Pinus taeda | reverse complement strand
CGTTCAGATGCTCTATCACCGAGTCTCCATCTTTCATCCTCATGTTATACAGCTTTTTCCGCAAGAACAGTCTATTCACAAGAGACTTAGATTGGTACAAAGTCCATAACTTGTCCCACAAAGCCTTCATTGTAGCTTCCCTGATACATTCAGCAATACTCGTATTGTGCTCTTTGCCTTTCAATCCAACTTCTTCCATTCTTCATCGGACACTCCTGTTGGTTTAGTACCCAGATCTATTGCGATCAACTGATCTTTATCCACCAACAAATCCTCCATATTGATTTTCCATAGCTTAAAACTCTAACCATTAAATTTCTCGATCTCTATCATTCCACTGCTTGCCATCTTCTTTCACCACCAGAATCAATCTCGCAGGTCTCCCATTGAACATGGTCTACCATAAGTACGAGTGAAACCCCTTAGCAACAAAGGCATCCCCTTGAAACCAAAATAGCTCTGATACCAAATGTAGGTTCTAACCCCATACATAAATTACCTGCATATGAATTCTAAAAACTCAGAAAATAAACAATGCGAGAGCATAACTCATAAAACACATATACATAGAGATTTCCCCTGGATCCCAAAACTAAGACTACTAGCTTGATTTTTCATTATGTTCCTTTCAATGTTACAATACATATTTATAGATGCTGAAGTATCCAATACCATGGATAGAAAACCATTGTGTCCAAAACCATAGTTCGAAAACAATCGCGTCCAAAACCATATTCGAAAATCATGCACAAAACCGTAGGTAGGTCTGCCCAACCAAATATAGGAATCAAAAAACAAAATTTTTTGGGGCACTACCCTGGACCCCATAGAGGGGGGTTACTTGCATCCCTCAAACCCTTTGTGACCCCCTGCTACGTAATCAGTGCAATGAAGAGGGGACTCTGCCCCCCCTCTAACCCCCTGGTTAACTACGTGGGCTAGTCGTGGAAAGAATATAACACAACCCAACATTCCGTGCACTGCTAGCACTCTACTTGTTCTGCTTCTTGATAATGAATGAAGACTTCAAGTCCTCTATGTCCAAAAAATGGTCCGCACCACCCTCTTCCTCAGAAGTTTCTGTGTCGATTATGTGCTCTGTCTCCAGTACAGTGGATTCCTCCAGGTCAATCGTGACATTCTTTGGATATTTTTTAGGGTCTTTCTTCAGATCTTTCTTCTTAGCCTTAATCTCTGTAGCGGTATTTCTTGTGCCTTTTGTTGTCATGTTTTTCAGGGTGGTCCAATCGCTTGACCAGTTACTGATAATAGCCAAAATATTTTTTTCTGCTACTATATATGGTAGTGCATGCCAATCTTCCCCCAAATCCTTCTTAGAACATATATATGCATTGTGAAAATCAGCCTTGAACTTTGCAACATCTCGGTATTGAGGAAATAGGGCAGGTGATAATCACGATCAGTTTCTCATCACCATGCGTAGGTCCATTTCGAGCAAAACCCAAAACATATTATTCTCCATGGCCCTGGTAGGATCTTTGGATGCCCATAACAAGGCATATCGTGAAACTTCATAGATATCTGGGTTCACCGTGGGTCATTGTGAATCCTCTGGTGCTCTCGAAGCTATTAATGCAATCAGAAGTAATATCCTCCTATGCTTCACAGAAATCATCTAGGAATTCCCAGCATAGGTACCTCACCCAGTTCAACTGGACCCCTTGGCTACATTGTGTAGCTAAGGAAACAATAGGGGTTGACACTTCATCTGCGCAACACTTTCTCATAATATTTCTAGCCAAAATAGAGGTGGAAAATTGCACAGCCTCATCATTAATAGAGCTAACGATGTAGCCCTGGGACTTCTTGATTAATCAAAAGTCTCTCTTCATTTGATCTACGATTTTCTTCTCTTGTGACTTTCCTACAAAATCATCATCCAAATTCACCCCCTGACAAGGTAGTGCAATAATCCATTTGATCAACTTCTCATCGATAGGGATGGGCATCCCAAGCCAAAGACACCATCATGCACCAAAGCCAGCAATTGACACACACAAATAGTGTTGATATTACTACACCTAAAATGTGGAACATACAACATGTTCATTGATCTCATCTACTGAATTCCATCAACCCACTTCATTGGTTCAATTTGGGGGACGCCTGCTTCTTCATAATATATGGATTTTAGGTACTGGATGGGATCAAAATGTGGGTATTTACTACGATCATTTAAATCCCAATCTTCCATCTTCAGGTATGGTACCCATGCCAACAATTTTCCCTCAATAAGTACATATTTAGGTAACAACAGAGTGAAAACCTTATACATAATAGCATTCAGATCCTTCACGACCTTGGACATTGGCTTCCATGGTGGAAAATACAGAGGCAATCTGGAAACATGTTCGACTTCTTGGGTGCTGATTTCTTCAAAGCCACTGGCCAATTACTCTGCATCCATGTCTGGCGGTTCCATTGGATTCTTGTTGTATCCATTTTACCCTTTTGTCTTTGCTTGGTTCGAAATTTTTGTGGCAATTGTCGAACCGAGGTCTGTTGTGGCTTTTTCTGCTTCTTAGTTGCTATTGTTGAGGCAACATACTGCTTTATAAGGGATCTTGACACCATAGTATGGGCAGGTGGTGCATAATTCATGATATATCCAAGCCCTCTCTGCAAGAATTCCTTCTCCAATTCTGCCCAATTCCTCTCAGACATCCAACATTTCTCTCGGCTCACACTTATCTGCAAAATCACAAAATAAGATCTTTAAAAGAAAATTGTTTGAATTTGGAGTGGGGTGCCATATTTATAGCCTTTTTCGAATTCAAGCAACTTGATTCCCTCTAGATCTCCCTCATTAATGTGTTTTTGGCAATAGATTTCCATAGATATACTCCTTAAATGCATTCCCCCCGCTCCTTTTAAGAGCAAAATCATTTCCAAATCAACTGTAGTTGTCCCAACGATCACTTTCTAAGTAGGCTATGCGGGACCCCTCCTTATGGCACAACTACTTCATCACATCTTCCACCTGCGCCATCTTCCTAAACATTGCACAATTGTCCTTTTTCGATATAATTTTTCCCCGGCATAGTAGTTTATAGTCCTGTTCTCTCTTTCAACTACCATAAGCACTAAGACTTTCCTGTTGTCATGTAGTCATTGCACAGGGGCGACATCACCCCTATAAACCTTCAACATGCTCCCATTAATCCTGCCAAGAAACACTTCACCATTCAGCTTCGCGAGCTGAACTGCAATAGCATCCAAAATATGCTTATTCACGTACGACCCTAGCTAATTGTTGGCACAAAAAAGCCATCAGGGGAGAATACCCTGGGTTCGAGCACGGAGAGCCAACAATGGATCGTTGTAGTATAGGACAACACCAACATTTTCACCTTACCCAAAGGGTAAGGAGTCTCACCTGACGCATGCTGCAACCAGAACTAAGAAGTTTTCATCATGGAATAAAGGATGCATCAACCGAATATATATAAACAACATGACATACATAATCGTGATAACAACATACCATCCAATACTAAGAAACTAATACATGCATGAATCTTACAGGATATTTAAAATTTTAAATGGGTCACCACATCATAAACAACCATATGCATCATACTAAGCAACCAATCTAGACTTTAATTCATATGAAATCAACAGTAGACTATTACATGACATATCAACATTCACCACAGATGATTACAAGGAATACTCGTATACAAACTCACAGGATCATTCTTTGATTCAAGGGTCCTTCTTGGCCATGTCCCTGCATTCTGGTTTTGTCTTACTCCAACCAACTATCCCATCTGCAACACCAACAACAACAACCAACCCGTCTTCCTTACGGGCCTTCTCCTCTTGTATTTCCCCTACCGACTAGACTGCCAGTTCCCTCTCATCTATTCTTTCCCTCAGTTGCCACTCCTCCTTCCTGTCCATTCAACTACCTCTGTCTTCTATTGACACTTTGTCGCAACCCCTCTGCAACTTCCTATTCCTATTGTACTGTCCAGCTGTCCTCCCCGCAACCTAACCGTTGTTGCCGCCACCCATTTCCTCCTCATCTTTTGGAAAGCCAAAATAATAAAAATCTTTTAAAAATAAAAATGAAGGCCCCAACAAGCGCTAACCACAATTCTTTTACTCGTCCCCGAGTGAATTCATTCATATCTCATCTGGCCCTACTGGTATCTCTATGGGTGCTCTGGTTGGTGGATTCATTGTCGGTTTTCCTAATTCTACTAACTGATGGGCTTATGCTTCCTTTATTTCAGCCAACACTTGCAAGGTGGTGTCTGCTCCCATTGCACTTTCCTCCTTTTGAGGCTCCCCCGTCTCAAACGAAGGCTCCAACTATGGAAAAACTACTATGGTTTGCTTCCTGAGCTCTCTGTACTTTTGAAGGGCGGATTCCCATCCGATGAGGATTGTGTTAGCTCGTTGAGTGAAATCCTCAATCATGTTAAACATTAACTCAGTTAGCCATTGGCTTTGTAGATTGTCCCATTGTTCTCTGCTTTTGTCACAAATCTCCTTTAGAGTCAGAACTTGTAGGCAAACCGGAGGGCGTAGGTCTCTAATCACCTTCTTATTTTTTGCTGACTCTTCCTTGATCTAATGGACCTGTGCTTGGAATGTGTCGATTTGTTCATTAATCTATTGTAGGTGGATAGAATCTATGTAGTCCCTGGTGCTGGTTAATAATGCCTATATCTGCTCTATCATTGGGGTATAGCCATTCACGAGAGCATTGGCGAGTGCTTGTCTCTTTACTTCTACTTCATTGATTTTGCGTTTGACTATCCTTGTGTATATCTCGATTGGGGATGATAGCACTGATCTTCTCGTCTCTGGTTTCTTTTTAATATCAACATTGGTGGCTAATAGATTCGAGCATGTTGCTTGGATATGGTCGCAACGACTCACTAGTGTGTAGGCTATGATATCTTCCAGGGCTTCTATGTTTGCGTCAATGATCATTGGCCATAACGATTGGAATCTCTGCGTGACCTGGTCAATCTAGGCATGTAAATCTAGGTTTGCCCGTCTTAGGTGATCTCGCTCTTTCGTCACCTCCTGCAATTGTTGTCTCTGCTACTCGTGCTATTTGACTAGATCATCATGGATCTTTTCAGCCCTGTGTGCTGCTTATTGTATGAATGAAAATAGTGGCACTGACGGCCAGTGCTATAGTGTGTTAGCTTGCATTGTGATGGGTTCTAGAAAATGTTACTATATGGGTAGGTTGCTAGCTATGGATTTTTTGGAGTGGGAGGTGGGCAAATGGACAGGATGTGACTGTGGAGTGAACTGGGGAGTAGCAAGAACAATTCTAGGGTTCGGGACCACTGGTAAATTTAGAGGAAAAAGTGGCTGGTATGGTTCATCCCTTTCCCTTTGTGGAATAGTTGTGCTTGGGATTTTCCCTTATGGTGGGCCCGACCTAAAAAGTAGTGATGCTAGTGATGTTTGATGGGTTTCGCTAGTAGATATGGTGCCCTTATCCTGCTCTGCTAACTCAACTTCCATTTCTAGAGTTGTTTGCCATCGGCCGGATAGGAGGGTTTCTAACAGGGTCACGGAAGTGGAGGTTGTGTGTGGGAAAGATTCCCCGATTGATGTAAGGTGGTGGAGGTGGTGGGGGGGGGGGGGATTTCTTCGACTATTGGGGATATAGAAACTAAGTGTTTGACCTCATCAGTAGGGTCGACAATTGGAGTTGGCAGAGAAGTTATCGGCTTTTTAACGACCGGATTGCGAATGACTCTTTTCTGCTTCAGCTTGGGGACTGTTGGCTGGGATGGAGTGTGAGCGACTCTAGTGGGAATTTTCATAGCCAACGGAGTTGTAATGATGGGTGAAAACATTGTGGAACCTTGAAATTGTAAGGGTTGGTTACTCTCCCATGATTTCCCATCGAAACTTGCAATTGTTTGCCTCAGCATGAACATTTTCTCCTCCATCTGCAGCACCATCGGGTGTATGTCCTTCATACCAGAGTGCTAACAGTTATCCTTCGACGATAGGAATCATTTCACTCTCTCTTGGCGGCCTCCATTTCCACATGGCCAGAGACATTAGAATGTACCAAAACAAAAAATTGGTACTCCGCTTGTAAACATCTCCTCATGCTTCAAAAAGTTCGTTGAGAACAAAAGTAGACTAGTTGAGTACCTCCCCATTGTAGCAATGCTCCACAACTGAAATTGTGTCCAGTGTGCATTCATTTCTCGATAAGTGTCTCATGGTTTTTCCTACTATTATGTAATAGGAAAATATGATGTGGACTTTGTTTATCATGTCAATCTTTCCCCCTCTTCCACCTCTTTCTATTCCATATTTAGCATAGTAGTTCTCTTTGCCTTGCTTCTTGGCTCTTTTAGCACCTACTTGGAACGTTGTGGTTACTAAGTTCCCTCCAGTTGATAACCCTATTAGATGATGAATATCATCTACGTGAATGGGGTACTCTTTTTCAAGCCACAAGGATCCCCCATGCATTCTACTGGCTAGTAGTTTAGTACATTGCATGGCAGTGAACTGAGTGCCGAAAATTGGTAAACTTCTCAAATGGATTAATGTCGACCTTTGCAATACCCTAAATTCCTCCCTGACTGTGGAGGTCTTGGTGTCGTCTTTCTTCTAGACATATTTTGTGTAGATATCTCTCTTCAGAGTTGGGAACTAAAAGCAATCCGTAAGGTCGTTGTTGATTAAAATTGAATTATCATTTTTCCCATACAGATTCTCGACCAAAGCAATTTTTTCATCTAACTTATCTTTTGGAACTAAGATAATTCCCTTTGCTGTCTCCCTGCATCTCTAGTAAACAATTGTCACCTAAGATTTAGCACTCGTGTGTTTCTGTAGCTATTATTCAGAACGAGCCTGGATTTCTTATACTATATGCAATTGAAACTCTGTAGTTTCCTTCATTATCCTCCAAGTTAAGTAGCCGGGATTGACTCAACATTTCCTGAATGGAATTTTAGCAACTGATTACTTTGGTAACTTTCCCCATGTGTTCTAGCCCTACTTTTCTACCATCTGATGATCTAGCTCTGACATTCGTGATGTGGACTGGGGAAGGACAAAGTGGGCCGCATGGCATATTAATTTTGATGTGATGGGGTTATTTATTAACTAAACTCGTTCATAATAGGAAACGATTTTATGGCTCCTACTTGACAGTTGCATTATTGGTTACTTATTATGGAAATGACTACTGGTACGATGGAAAGGACATATACATCGTGTGACCATAAAGACTGAAAAAGTATCTGCCTACATGTAAGTTGTAGGCTGTGAAAGCTTATGTGACTACTAACTCTACTTCCCCCCCCCCGGACCAAAAATGGGTTGCGGTGCAATGATACTGTTGTCGAAACATTATTGATGCTTTTACTTATTTCAATGAAAAGGATATAAAAGGCATGACTACAACTAATTTCTTAACATGTCTTACTAACTTTTATTACCTGCTACCTAATTGCGGGCTCATTTATGAGACCTCATTTATATTGAATTTGTGTTGGATGACTTTTGGAAGGGCTTTAGGTGTGCACCATTTACCCATCCTTGCAGCATGATTCTGTCTAGTTGTGCCAATCTTACCACTCCAGAATCTCTAATTTCCACAACTATGAACAAGCCCAGCTAGTGCATCTACAGTTTTCCTGGGAATTTATGGAACTTGCTGTCATATAGTAATACATGATCCCAAACTTTAAATGTATTCTTCCTGATATGCCTGTCGTGCCAAGCTTTTTGCCTTCTCTTGTACAATGACTGGTGAAACTCGACCAAGAACAGGATTCGTCAAGTTCCATTAGTTGACTTAGTCTTTCTCTCAATACCACATTTTTCGTCATTCTCATTGCTTTAGATATGAACATGCTTTGTATTATGAGCTCTACTGGCACCACTTCTTCCTTTCCATACAATAGTTGAAACAATGTTTGTTTATGAAGTCTCTTCATAGTTTTTCTGTATGCCCATAGAGTTGTTAGTATTTTCTCATCCTGGTCATCCCTATTGGCTGATATATTCTTTGTTAGACCTTTCTCCAAAATTTTGTTGAATGCTTCAACAGTCCCGTTGGCTTGTGGATGATATTGACTACTTTTATTATGCTGAATCATGAAATTATTCAAAAGAGCCTCAATAGTTTCATTTATAAAATGCGTTCCTTGGTCACATGTGAGGCTCTTCGAGCATCCAAATCTCGAGATTATGTTCTTGAACATAAACCTTTCCACAGTTTCAATTGTACAGTCTCTGATGGGTGCTACTTCTTCCCATCTAGTGAGGTATTTAGTAGTGACTATTATTTATCTTATGCATGAATGCCTTGCTGGTGGTGTAATGGGTCCAATGAAATCTATTGCCCATTTCTCGAAGATTTTCACTGTGTGAACGAGATTTAAAGGCAGTTCATAGCATCGAGAAGGATTCCCAACCCTCTGACGGAAATCACAGTTCTTAGCATATTCCTTAGAATCTTTGTGAAGGGTTGGCCACCATAGTCCTGCTTGCAGTATCTTCCTTGTTGTGGCTTTTCCTCCCACATGGCCTCTTTCGACTCCCACGTGACATTCCCATAACATGTCTTCTCTTTCATGTTGAAGTATGCAACATCTTAGGACTTGATCCAAGCCCATTTTGTAGAGGTGTCCAATGATGTGTTGATAGTCTGTTGCGCTTACTATTAAGTGTTGCCTCTGTGTTGTTGTATACCCTTCTGGGCATTGCCCTGTTGTCAATATTGTAACGATCTATTTTAGGTGATCCAGGACTACCTTTATTTTGAGCAAGTCGGCATCAAGAAATCAATCATCCAATGCTCCTTTGTTATCTCCTGTCTCCATCCATGACAAATGATCTAGCCCCACGTTCAATCTGCTTGGTTTTATGACCACATTGAAAGTGAATTCCTGGAATAGTAATAACCATCGGCATATCCTACCCTCTAGTATAGGTTTGTTTACTAAGCACCTCATGTGGAATGGTCTGTAAAAAACTGGAATGATGCCCCAAGTAAGTAATGTCTGAAATTTTGTAGAGAATAAACCATGGCCAAGGCCTCCCTCTCGGTTGTCGTATAATTCCTTTCCACAGTTGACAAATTTCTGCTGGCGTAATACACCAACTGATCCATATTTCTTTCCCCTAGTTGCACTAAGACTGCTCTTAGCACTATCCCTAAGGCATAAATATGCACATGAAACATTTTGTTCCAATCTAGATACACAAGGATCAAGTCGCTTACTAGTTTTTCATTCAATTTAGTCAATGTTGCTTGACAGTCCTTAGTCCAAACGAACACTTCCATCCTTTTCAGTAATTTCTCAATTGGGGTTTTGATTGATGCATAATTCTTGATGAAGCACCGGTAATACCCCATATGGCCTAGAGTGGACCTCAGTTGCTTCACGTTGTGCAGCAACTCCATATTGACAATTGTTGCAACCTTCGCTAGGTCTACACATACTCCATCTTTGCAGATGATGTGTCCTAGCAATGTTCCAAACAGTACCGTGAAAATACACTTAAGGTTTAAGTAAATGTTCAATTGTCAACACATTTCAAACATGACCCTTAGTAATCTTGTGTGTTTCTTCAGAATGCTATATATTGTCCATTCATCCATGTACACCTCTAGAAACACGTGAATGTAATCTCGGAATGAAGCTATAACAATCCTCAAGAAGATCGTTGGTGCATTCTTCAACTGGAATGGCATTACGTTGTAAGCATATTACCCACATTCAGTAGTGAATTTTGTCTTCCATTTGTTTTCCTCGACTATTAAAACTTGATGATAGCCTGAGAATCCATCTGTAAATGGATATGCTTCATTACGCACCACGTTCTCTAGGAATTCATCACTCAAAGGTGTTGGGAATGGATCATGCACACATGCATTGTTGAGACTTCTGTAATCAACGAAAACCTTGATTTTTGTCACATCCTTCTTGTTTTGTATGACTATTGGACTTATCCACTCTACTTCACTGACGAGAAATATAATCCCTTCTTCCAACATTTTTTCCCGATGGGTATCCAGTCTCAGAAAAATCTTCATATCCCCTATATCTCCTTTTATTCCTTTTAGTTTTGCTACTAATGCTGGAAACAAGTCCTGATACTCTTGTAATAGGCCAAAAATTTCTTTTGTCATCTGTTCATCCCAATAATCTCCTGCAAATGCCATTTTGGTTTTATCCTCTGTCCCAACATTTTGTTTTCTTAGCTTCATTGCGAGAAGATGAGAATCTTCGCTTAAGGGAGTCTCTCGGATGTCTCTCTCTCCTTTTGTTTCCTCGAAGGACAGTTGTCTCAATCCGTCTAACCCATCTTTATTTGGATCTGCATCCACCTTGTCACAGATTGCATATTTTGGAGAATCCATCTCGTACAGACACTGTAGGAAATTTTCGTCTAGACAACCTTCAACTAATTGTCTTGGGGCGAATAGAACCCTTTTGATCACATGGAGTGTCTCAGTCATGCATGCATCATCACCTTTGAATGAGAAGCTGCTAATGAACTGTGCCTCCAGAATATCCCAATTAGCCATTTTCCTATGGAGTTCCTCTTGCACGTACCAAGCTCGGCGAATGATACCTAGGGTATGTATGAATATATGTACCCACAGTTACCCCCCTTCTTCTCCAACATTTTATGCAAGCCTCTACATGCGTCTCAGGACTTAAATTCCCTTTGTATTTTGTATTATCTTGTGTTCAATCTCCCTCCTGCCCGAACCTTTCCCTCATTGCTTTCTTTATGGCTTCCCAATATTGCAGTGTGCTACGGTTTTTTCTCCAACATCTTTCTGATGTGGCCAAGAGCGCGATATCAAGAAATTAAATCTTTTGATCTTCCCTCATTTCTCTGTCTACTTTGTTCAAGAAGATGTCCACTAGTTCAATGTCGTGGAACTTGGGATAGTTTCTTACCTCTACTCCTATCCAATTGACCCAACCTATCATTGCATAACGTCTAGTGTTTAGTTCATATCTACCTTGCTGCCATGCATGCCATGCAGATTCTGAACTAGTCTCTGAGCTCTGAATACTCCTCCAGCTAATAGATCCTCTTGCAGTAGGATTTATGTAATCTTCCCTTTTTCCCGTTTTTAGTGTGTATAGTTGGTCTAGCATTCCTAGCTTGTCCCTGTCATCTATATGTTCTGTGAACTTGGGTCTGTTATCACTTAAGACTACAAGTTCACCTATGTACAAAAATCCATATAAATTTTTTTTTGGTTCAAGTCAATAGGCTTTTAGGTGTATTACTTTAAAATCAGTTTTTCCAAAGGTATTGATGTAGGTCCTTGTAAAAAACCGTTAGTTTCCATTCTCTCATAGCATATCTAGTCTTGATTACATCATTCTGACTTTGCACAGTTTCGTAGCATAATATGATTGGCCAGTTTAGCTGCGCAATCATTTTCCACCATTCCTGAGCAGCCATTGCGTGGCGCGGCATGTCATTTCATGATTGCCTGCGCTACGAAATCGGGGATTCGGGTATTTTCTGCAGCATATTGCCTTGAAGTGTCAAATCTTGGGAGATGAGTCATCAAAAACCGTTCATATGTGTCAGTCGACGTCCTCTCTAGATCATGATAGGATTCATCCCGCCATTAGAGATAGGATCACACACATGTCAATTACTTCAATCAATCTTATGAGGTATGGTTGTGCAATTATGTTTATTCATGACTGCATTAACATGCCTATTCTATGGTGAGTATTTGAAAAAACACAAGGAAGCCGCCCGAATTCTCATTCAAAAGATACTACTGCAAGCGAGCCTGCATTTCGAAGCAAAAGCTGGTGAGTAAATTGGAGCTGCTAATTAAGTTTTCGGTGCAAGAAATTTTCTGAGCAAGATGGAGAAACGAGAGCATAGATCTGGGAGATGTCTCAGAACTGAACCAGAGGGACTTGACCTCACGCTTAAGGACGAAGGTGTTGCTCGAGCTTTCAAACAAGCGGGTTGCTGGAGGTTCTGTGAGAAACTGAAAGGCGGACACACAGAGGTAACCAAAGCTTTTGCTCTAAACTTTAGCGGCTTGAATTCTAAAGTTGCATTATTGGAATTCCCTGTATCTCCACAAGTTATCTCTGCTGTCACCGAGATCCCAAGGAGTGGTCAGGAGTGGTTTAAAAATTACAAGTTTGATACATCTCCATGTAAAGAATTTCTGAAAGAGCAATATGCCAATGAGGACCTTTCTAAGGCAATACCCAGGCATTATATTAAAGAGCATTATGCTCTGCTCCTCACAGCTATTTAGAAGTACCTCACATGTGAGGGAAGGTACACTAAAGTATACTCCTACCATTTCAAACTTCTGTTACACTTCACAGGAAAGACGTCCATAGATATTCCTTTCTATTTGTTTAGGAGTCTAGGCAAAATGTGTGACAAAGTTCAGTATAAAAAGGATAATTATGAGACATCTCTTTTCCATCATGGCTTAATCAAGCTATTGGTGTTAGATAGCCTGAATAAGATCGGGAGGGATTGGGACTCATTTATTTTCATGTCGGGTTTCCAAAGTAAAACCGGCCTAACCCCATTACCAGACAGAGAAAAAGAAGGAAAGACTCAAGAGTCTACAATGGTTGAGGAACCCACACTGGCAACAATGGTTGAAGAGCCTACATTGGCTGAACCTAAGAAGCAAACTAAAGGCCAAAAGAAACCAAAGAATAAATCAAAGCAATAAGGGAAACCCGTAGTCATTAAAGAGACACCAAAACCATCCGAGGAGAAGATGAAATACTAGAAAGTTGCATCCAAGCCAAGTGAAGTAGCACAGGGAACCAGGATCAGAACAAGGAGCCAGTTGAACAAAGAAAAGGGAAAGTCAATTGCAGTAGAAGACAGCCCCATGTCAAAGGCTAGTCTTAATGATTTGTTAGAAGCAATTGACTTTGAACAAGCCACATCTGTACAGGTGGAGCCCGTGCCAATAGACCTAACACAGTCATCTCCTGACAACTCTAAGAAATCCAAAGCCTCAAAAAGGCTAAGATTCGAG
>APFE031356550.1:16725-90378 GCA_000404065.3 Pinus taeda | reverse complement strand
TGATAATCCTTTGCAGTTTTAGCATTAACCCCTTGGGTTTATTATTTTTTAGGGTTTATAATATCGATTCCTTGGGTTTTTTAGCCCAAGGGTTTAACAATATTCCCAAGGGTTTTTAATTCCTTTGGTTTTTAGTATTAAACCTAAGGGATTTTAAACCAAAAGGAATAATATTTAACGCAAGGAATTAATATTATAAACCCAACATATATAAAGGTGGTTCACCATGCTCAACCATTATCAAACTTCACATTGTCAGACATGTTTATTTTATGGTTTATAATATTTATGTTATGGTTTATATACCTTAGGTTAATTTGTTGGGTTTCAATACCTAGGGTTAATCCCATGGGTGTATTCCTTAGGTTTATAATTCGTTGGGTTTTTAGTATTAATCCCTTGGGTTTATTATCCATTGGGTTAATATTATTGCCTTCGGTATATAATGTGTTGGGGTTTTAGTATTAAACCCAAGGAGTTGATATTATAAACCTAAGGGAATTAAACCCAAGGGATTAATAGTAAAAACCTGAGGGATTATAAGCCTCATGGCTTTTAGTATTAATCCCTGTATCAATATTATTCCCTTGGGTTTACAATTCCTTGGGTTTTTAGTATTGATCCCTTGGGTTTATTTTATTACCTTGGGTTTATAATCCCTTGTCCTTTTAGTATTAAACCCAAGGGATTCATATTATAAACCCAAGGGACTAATAGTATACCTAAGGGATTAAAAACCATAAGAAATAATATTAAACCCAAGGAATTAATATTGACCATGCTTAAGCATTGTCAAACTTCACATTATGAATGAGATTGTCTCAAATATTGTCAACCATGTTCAGGCATGTTTATTTTAGGATTTTTAATATTTATGTTGTAGTTTATATACCTTGGGTTAATCACTTGCTTTTGTTCGCTTGGGTTTTTAGTATTAATCTCTTGGGTTTATTATCCCTTGGGTTAATGTTATTGCCTTGGGTTTATAATTCCTTGGGGTTTTAGTATTAAACCCAATGAATTGATATTATAACCCAACAAATTAATAGTAAAAACCTGAGGGATTATAAACCTCAGGGATTTTAGCATTAATCCCTTGTATCAATATTGTTCCCCTGGGTTTATAATTCCTTGGTTTTTTAATATTAATCCCTTGGGTTTATTATCCGTTCAGTTAATGTTATTGTCTTGGGTTTATAATCCCTTGTGGTTTTAGTATTAAACACAAGGGATTGATATTATAAACCCAAGGGATTAATAGTAAAATAAAAGGGATTATAAACCACAATGTTTTTGGTATTAATCCCTTGTTATTTCTATTGTTATAAATTTATCATTCGTACATACAAATGAAGCCTTTGGCTATATCAACCTCATTAACCATTTCAAAGTGGTTTAGTGTATGTTAATATACATTACTATACATCAATGTACTTTAGTTAATATACATTATGTGCATAACAATAATGTACACACACCAAAGCACATTAATGCACAATAATGTGCATTTAAATAAATTAATATATAAATTTACATTTAAATACATTAATATAGTAATATGCACAATAATTTACATTTGATATATATGAATGGACAATAGCATATACTGAAGTTCGTATAAATGTGTATTGATGTGTATTCATAATTGTGGCTAATATACGCCTACGACGTTTATCAACCACATTTATTAATGTGTTTGTGCTAGTTACTAATCACTTTATTAGTTATTCTATTTGCTATTTTAAATTATTTATAGTAGTTTTTTGGTGGATTTCTACTGGAATTTGGCCAAAACAATTGTGGTCAAATATTGATTTGTGTTGTTTGAACTAGTTTTTTGACTGCATATATGGATTCAACACCCTCAAAAACTCCGAGACACTTTGATTGTGAAAATTTCACCTGTCGAACTTGTGATTTCAATGAATCCTTGCTAGATTCTAAACAAATTAGATCAAAAAATAAACCGGAAAAATTTCCCAAAAGTCACACTTAAAGAGTACTTCTTATATATATATAAATATATACTTATATTATATTTATATATATATATATATATCTATATTATTATTGAGCATAGATGTTGATAAGTTATTAATGCAACAATTAATTATTTTAAAACATTTATTTCAGTCAGGGTTGTTAAATTGAAAAATATTAGAATTAACTAAGAATTAGCTTTCATCCATTTTAATTATGGATCATATCAAGTAACCTAGAGGATCAATCTATTTTCACTTTAAAAAAATTTGCAGCTCAAGAGGGTTTGATCCCTCTTAGCTTCGGTGTTCTAGAGGTTAAGATGAATAAATTCAGTTTAATTTAATATAATTATAATTTATAATTATTAATTATTTATTATTATGTTTTTTTATTTTTACCTAGTCAAAATGTTAAATAGGATATTACATCTCTATAAGAGGAGGCTTTCATTTTCATCTTATTATTATTCATTATGATAAAAATATTAATTATAAGCCTAATTAATATACATTTAAATTGACAAAAAAATAATGATTATTTTGGAAATAAATCTTGAACTTTGATTTGCGCACACTACTAAAAATATTATAGAATCTTCTATGGAAGTTAAATGTCTACCATCCGTTATTGATAATTAAATTAAAATTCTAAAAGCCTTATTCTAAAATGGACATGCCATAGGCATAAATAATAAAGCATTAGACATAAAATATTTAATGTTGAATACAACACCTTAAATGGTTTTACGAAATTCTGATAACCACATTGAAAATTGCACCAATGGATGGGATCGTCAAGCTCAAAATGCAACCATCTAAAATTGTTATTGTGTAAACAAGTTAAGTCTTTAATCGCATTTAATGTTACGTAGGATGCAAATGTATTTATGTCATTAAAGTAAGTGTATATTTTAGAATGGATATTATGTATATTTTTCAATTTTTAAAGTATATTTGGGACTATTAAACCTAAAACTAATATAAATGTATCTTAACTTTCAATGTATTAAAAACACCAAAAAAAACCAAGATGCAAAATTTTCATTATTTACAAGATTTAGCAACTACCATAGTATGTATGTGTACACATTAATTCCTGATTTTATACAACACATCATTGATAATGTTAGTTGATGGAAACAAAAGAAGATGGCAAAGATATTCCTTTGATGAGTGATATCTTAACGCATCATTGATAATGTTAGTTAATGGAAACAAAAAAAGATGGCAAAGATATTCCTTTGATGAGTGATATCTTATAGCACAAATTGTGTCAAATTATTTTTCTTCTTCTTCGCGTCCTTAAAATTATTTAGTTTTAGTATTATTTAAAATAAAATAAAAATGAAAAATAATATTATTTAATAAAAATTAAATTTATTATTACTTTATTTTTAAATATTATACTAAATTGACATTTTACCATTGCAAACTAAGCAAAAATTGTTTGTAGAATGCAGCTCACCCCACATGCTTATGGATACATAATACAACGACCAGAAAGAATGATATCAAGGTAAATTAGTATTGGCTCATACATTACAATATTTGCTTAACGAGTGAAACAAGTAAGCTAATCAAACCCTTTCTTAGGCATTAAGGTTTTGCATAAACAAACAAACAAGCATTTCAAACCTCAAATATGAACTTAAATGATCACATTACAAAGAGTGCAAAACATTCCTACCTTGCACGCATTAAAATATTTCCAATGGGCTGGCTATGGGATATTTATACTTTGTGTGAGGTACGTCCTGTTATCATTTTAAATGAATAGCAATAATTTAGGTTTAGATAACAAATAAGGTAGGTCGCATAAAAACACTCCACAGATAACTATTAAATTGTTTCATTAAAATATTTGTTTTATGAAAGCATCATATTTATTGAAAATAATATTAACAATGTAAGCATCATATTTATTAAAAATAATATTAACAATATTGTTTAGTTGTTTAGTTTCAGGATATTTCAGTTGGTAATTTGAGACGTGAAATTGTTGAAATTCAAAAGATTTTATTTCAAATTTCTTGTTGCGACTCCAGTTACGAAGATCGAAGAGAAAAACAAATCCTAGCCCCTAAAAATTTACTAATAATAAGCTATAAAGTTAGCCCACCACAATTAAAACTAATTCAATATTATAAAGACACGCCAAAGAAAAACAAATCCTAGCCCCTAAAAATTTACTAATGATAAGCTATAAAGTTAGCCCACCACAACTAAAACTAATTCAATTATAAAGACACGCCAAAGAAAAACAAATCCTAGCCCCTAAAAATTTACTAATACTAAGCTATAAAGTTAGCCCACCACAACTAAAACTAATTCAATTATAAAGACACGCCAAACTCTTCAAATGCATAAAGACTAAAAAGGGCAATGTTTCAACAGAGAATGGCCATTAATAACATCGATACTCCAAGGCAATGTCTAAAAAGAGAATTATGATTGATAATTCTAAAATTATGTAGTCAAAAACTTTTGAAAAAAACGGAAACAATTACCATTCAATGAAGATCTTTGCACATCTATTGTATTTCATCGGCTTATACATCTCGGTTATTTCCAATCAAGAGTCCTTCAGTTTGTGTATGTAGGAACCAATCTTACACCAAAGAGGGCTTACTACCTTCTACATCAACCTCTTAAATTATATAACGAGAACATCCAGATCTTGGGATGCAGCCTAGATGAGGTTATATTTGGATCTGAGTCTCGGGAATCCATGTACTGCTATCTTTCATGTGGGCGTCTCTACTCAAACGAGGTACAATTTAGGTCATCAATTTTTTCATACATAATGACCTTTGAGCAAGTCTAGCAACAGCTTTGTGATGATATTAGGAAGGGAAACCCAATGGGCAAATCATAGCAAAGGCTTTTTGGATTTCTTTTGGTAAATGTTTAGTTAAAAAAATTATGGTTGTATTTTGATTTGTGTGATTTAAATTGGTTTTTTTATTGCAATATATATTTAGCACTTTCAAAAAATTCAAGGCACTTCAATTGTTCAGAGTTAACCAATAAATCTCGTGATTTTAATAAATCCTTATAAAATTCTAAACAAATTAGAATGGAAAATAAGCCAATTTTTTTTTTTTTAGTCACACTTAAAGACAACTTCCTGATCCAAATTTGATAAATGCAATCTACAGGAAGTGTAAGAATGTTGAGAATTGGTATGGAGTTATCCCAAAACATTGGCCCAATGCTAAGTATATCATTCCTATCATGATAGGAAACCGAGACATTATGCAGGGAATTTACCATTGTTGGCTTCAGCATATGGTGCCACTGAAGTTTGCATTGGTGCCAAAATAGATCCCACATCCTCACTAGAAAATGCAATATTCATAGTGGTTCCCAATATTGGATATTTTGAATTCATTCCTCTTCATCTACGTCTCAGAGACAGGAAATTAAACAAAAGTGTAGCTAGTGCTGATTATATAAAATCTGAACCTGTGAGCTTGACATAAGTGAAGGTTGGGCAGGAATATGAGGTGGTTTTGACGACATTTGTTGGGCTCTATAGGTACAGGGTGTTAGGCCTTAGTTTTGGTCTTATTTTGCTCTAAGAAACTTACTAAACCATCTATTTATCATCCATTTTCACTTCATTCATTCCATTTTGATGTATATTTGATATCCATTCAGGTATTTAGCTTTAATTTGTCAATTTCTAAAATTTTTATGAAAGTTTGATTTTAAGTGCAAATTTGGCAGATTCAGAAATTCTCGTAATCATTCTATGGTTAATGTGGGTGCAAGACACTTGGGCACGAATTGAATACATGAATGAAAAGCTTGGGAACTAGGACTAAGCCACCTATGCTTAGTTCAAACAGAACAAGCTTTATTAGGCCCATTTGGTGCTAGTCAATCATGACTAGTCATCCAGAAATCCCATAGAAATATGGCAGTTTTGAGATTCTATGGGATTTGTCATATTTCTTGGGATGGGAGTAGTGAATTCGACTTGGATAGATGGATTAGAGTAGATGGGTTTGTTAGAGTGAATATAGATCAGTTTGTTTCATGAAACTTCTCATTTAAGAGCCACAACTTTGATGGCTTATGTATTGACTTATTATACTTTTATGCTGTGACACTTTTGGATTGAGGAGTTAATTTAAAGACTTGTGCTATTATTATTTTGCTACTCAATGCTATGGATTTGTAATTGATTTGAGCTTCTGATATCACTTCTCAAGTGTGCAAGGCAAGGGTGGAGGGCCCCCACTCCAAGCTAAGTACACTTCCTTGTTAACTAGTTTCATTTCTTGTAATCTGTTTAGTGTAGAACTGGTTTTTCAAAGCTTTATTTCAGATTGCTTTATGGTTCATGCATGGTGATTAATTGCTTTATTTCTTAGCTTATTCATCACTTTATTAAGTTGAAGAAACACAAGTGTTCAAGTTGAGCATCTCTTCTACTAAAATGATGAATTACAACTAGTTTCTTTGGTTTGCATGCAAGTAGTTTCTTATTGTGATTTTGGTATTGAGATGAATAAATTATGATGAAATACTTTATGTGTCTCTTAAGTTAAGAGCTTCTTTCATTAACAATTTATCCATCTTAAGTTCTTTATTTTAATCTCTGATTCACTAAGTGAGAGTTGAGGCAAAGGTGGACTTCTTGAGTCAAGAACCATCTCAATATTTTTCCTCTACTTTAAACTAGTTGAATTAGAGTTGTAGGATGTATTGCTTTAAGCTTTTGAATAATTTATCTTTCAAGGTTTGATTATATCTGATCTTCACATACAATGAACTTGCCTCAAAGCATAAACAAACCAGATTGATAAGAAATAATTGTGTTAGTTTAGGTACATAAATTAGCTCAACACAGGGTTTATGATGTCATGAAAGTTACAATTTTAGTCCACAACTGACATTCATTTGCCGAAGGCACCTCCCTCTTATAGTCAATATTGGCAAGACCACTGAGAAAGATCTACAAATATATGTTGATAAGACCAGAGAGCTCTTAAAGGAAAAAAAACATGGATTTGGTTGATTTCAAAAGCTATGCAGATCTATCAACTGAGCCAAGTGTTAGATCAGAGCATACATAACAACAACGGATTTATATTCAGAGACTTAGACGGAAAAAAGTAGAGAATAATTCACAGAGACAGAAAAATGGAGAAACAACAAGATTACTCAATAAGAAATAGCGGAATAGATAAAACAATCACTAGAGAACATAAATTACTTTGCATTGCATAACAGGCTTGGGCCTTGGCTTGCTTGTCTTGCTTTGGCCAGAGAAATTACAAATTTATAGAGGTAGAAGAAGGATCTAGAATCTTGTATGTGATTCAGATTGAGATCTAGAATGATCTAGAAACTAATGGCAGTGTTAAGATCTAGAAAGATCTAGAAACTAATGGCGGTGTGGAGATCTAGAAAGATTTGATCTAGAAGGATCTAGAATCCTGCGTGAATTTGGCTTCACACTTAACATTCTCCCACTTGAAGCCAAATATGAGTCATGAATCAAGTCACACCGAGTCCTACCATGCCTCTACATAACTCATGTTTATTTCGTGGTAGACTCTTGGTGAGCATATCAGCAAGGTTCCTATCTGTATGGATCTTTTCCAAGAATAAATGTTCTTCTTCCAACGCATGCCGAATCCAATGGTACCTAAAGTCAATGTGCTTGGTTTTTGAATGAAATGTTGGGTTTTTCGCCAAGTGAATGACACTCTGACTATCACAATTTAACACATACTTGTCCTTCTTTATTCCTATTTCTCCTAGGAATTGTTGCATCCACAACATCTCTTTACAAGCTTTTGTTGTAGCTATGTACTCTGCTTTTGTTGTAGAGAGGGCTACTATTCTTTGTAGCCTTGACACCCAAGATATTGCTGCACCTGCAAACGTATAAAAATAACCTGTAGTGGACTTTCTGGTATCCATATCTCCAGCCATATCCGCATCTGTAAATCCTTCAAGTAGAGTCTCATCATGACCAAAACATAAACAATAATGACTAGTACCCTTGAGATACCTCAAAATCCATTTTACTGCTTGCCAATTTTGTTTGCCTGGATTGGCAAGGAACCTACTCACTACTCCCACTGAATATGCAATGTCTGGTGGTGTGCATACCATGGCATACATCAAACTGCCAACTGCTAAAGCATAAGGAATCTTGCTCATCTCTTCTTTCTCCTTATCATTACTAGGACATAATTCAGTACTCAGCTTGAAGTGGGCTGCAAGGGTTTACCAACTGGCTTGGCATCTTTCATATTAAACCTGTCAAGCACCTTCTTGATATATTTTTCTTGTGACAGCCACAGCCTTTTGTTTTTCCTGTCACGCATAATTTGCATGTCAATATCTATTGTGTTGGTCTCAAATCCCTCATTGCAAATTTGCTACCCAAATATTTCTTCAACCTATTGATCTTATTCTTATCATGCCCAACAATCAACATGTCATCCACATATAACAATAATATGATATACTTTCCTTGATCATACCTCTTGATATAGACACAATGGTCAGCTTCCAACCTCTGAAAACCATGTTCCAACATTAGTGAATCAAATTTCTTGTACCATTGTCGAGGTCCCTTTTTCAACCCATAGAGACTCTTCTTCAACCTACAAACAAGGCCTTCTTTTCATTTTTCTATGAAGCCTTCTAGCTGCACCATATAAATTTCTCCCTCCAATTCACCATGAAGGAATGCAATTTTTACATCTAATTGTTCACATTCTAGGTCTAAAGCAGCAACTAGACCAAGAATGACTCTAATGGATGACATTTTAACAACAGCTGAGAAAATTTTAGTGAAGTCAATACCTTCTTTTTGGACAAAACCTTTCACCACCAGCCTTGCTTTATATCTCTCCTTCTTTTCATCACCTTCATGCTTAATCCTATACACCCATTTGTTTTGTAGATCCTTTCTACCTTTTGGGAGGTTTACCAACTCCCAAGTTTTATTTTCCTAGAAAGAGTTCATTTCTTCTTCCATTGCTTTCTTCCATTCTTTACTGTGCTCGACTTTACAATCTTCTTGAAAACAATTAGGTTCACCTTCATCAGTCAACAAAATATAGTTTGAAGGAGGATTCCTTTGTGAAGGCTTATGAGGCCTAGAAGATATGCGAACCAATTGTGGTGGTGCATTATCAGGTTGAATCTCTTGTAAAGGTTCCTACAAGATTCCTTCTTCTTGTTGTTCATCATTTTCCACTTCTTGTTATTCATGCTCCTGAATTTGTTGTTCATTTTCTTGTATTGGTGGTATGTTTTCCTGCTGCTCTTCAAACCTGTCAATAACCTTCTTGACCTCCAACTCACTTACAGTCCTCTTGAACGTTTCTGATTCATTAAATATAACATCTCTGCCTCTAATAATTCTATGTTTGACTGGATCCCATAGACGATAACCAAAATCCTCATCCACATATCCCAAAAAAATGCATTTCATAGATTTATCATCTAGCTTAGTTATATTTTCTTTGGGAATATGTACGAATGCTTCACATCCAAAGATTTTCAAGTGTGAATAATTCAAATTCTTACCAGTCCAAACTTCTTCGGGGATACTGCCATCCAAGGCTGTAGTTGGAGATCTGTTTATGAGGTAGCAAGTGGTCCTCACTGCTTCAACCCAAAAATTCTTCTCCAAACCAGAATTCGACAACATACTTCGCACCTTTTCCATAATGGTGTGATTCATCCATTCTACAACACCATTCTGTTGAGGAGTACCAGGCATAGTCTTCTCATGCTTTATGCCAAACCTGTTACAATATTCCTTAAACGCATTTGAGAAATATTCTACACCATTATTTGTTCTTAAACACTTTAGCAATTTGTTAGTCTCTCTTTCAACAACAACATGGAATTTTTGAAATATTCCAAACACTTCACTTTTATTTTTCATAAGATATGCCCAAACCTTCTTGGATGCATCATCTATAAATGTCACAAAATATGATGCTCCTCCTAATGGTTTGATGTTAACATGCCCAAACACATCCGAGTGTACCAATTCTAACACATTTTTCTTTCTGTCATGGCCACCTCTAAGGAATGAAACCCTTCTTTGTCTACCATATATACAATGCTCTGATACCATTTGTTAGATCATAGCATACATAACACACAATGGATTTATACTCAGAGACTTAGACGACAAAAGCAGAGAATAATTCACAAAGACAGACAAATGGAGAAACAACAATATTACTCAATCAGAAATAGCGGAATAGATAAAACAATCACTAGAGAACAGAAATTACTTTGCATTACATAACAGGCTTGGGCCTTGGCTTGCTTTGGCCAGAGAAATTACAAATTTATAGAGGCAGAAGAAGGATCTAGAATCCTGTATGTGATTCAAATGGAGATCTGGAATGATCTAGAAACTAATGGCGGTGTTAGGATCTAGAAAGATCTAGAAACTAATGGCGGTGTGGAGATTTAGAAAGATCTGACCTAGAAGGATCTAGAATCCTGCGTGAATTTGGCTTCACACTTAACACCACGTCACTATGTAATATTTTGGCAGCTCAGTGACAGTTAAATCAAGAGATTCTTAAGAGATGTTGCTCAATGGGGGTGTTTAGGGAGCATGTTAAAAAAATAAAATCAGCAAGTGGCCTGAAAAGAAATAAACTGGTTTTAGAGTTAAACATTCTATGTATTATAATTTTTTTAAGGTATATTATTGAAAATGTTTAGGAAAAAAATGAGGAAGTTTTTGTTGCTTTTTTTATTTCAAGAAAGGTTTTGATACAATTTTTGGGATAAATTTTGGTACATAATGGAGGAACTTAAGATTCCTATGCATCTTAGAGTGGCTTATAAAGAAGTGTAAGTCAAAATCAGAACTTTAGATGGCATATCCAAAATTTTAGGAGTGATATTAGGGTGAAACAAGGGTGTCTATTGTTCCCTACCTTTGGTTTCTATATTGACAAACTTGAAAAGTGGATAAACTCACAAGGTGGTGATGGTGTCCATTTGGGTGAGTTTGTTATAGGGTTTCTTTTGTACACAAATGACCTTATTTTGATTGCTAAAATTGCTCTTGGCTACAAAATCACTTATTTTCCCTTAGAATTTTTATAAAAGGGTGGGGATGTGAGTCAATATTAGCAAGAAGAAAGTGGTAGTTTTCTCTCACAAAAGAAAACATAGCAAGCATAACTTTTACTTTGAAGGCAACACTCTTAAAGAAATTGCATATTACAAATACCTCATAATTGACTTCAATAGAAATCTAAGTTGGGGAGGTTGTAGAAAGAAAATAACTTTGGGAGGTTGGAAAACATTCTATGATTTTCAAAACATGTGCAGAGACGTAGAGTTGTGAGATTGGAACACCACTCAAACTCCTTTTAGGATTTTAGTGATTCAAATGTTTCTCTATGGATGTGAACTATGGGCCAACAGTACATCTGACTTACAGTGGTAGAAAATCGAGAAAATTTAGAAACGCTTGATTACAAACAAGTTCAAAATCAAAAGTTCAGTTTCCTATGATATCTTGCTAAGTGAAGTGGGGGCTGCTCCTATTGAAGCAATTGCAATGGTGCAAACCATAAGATATTTTTTTTCAAATTGAGTGAATGGAAGAGGGCAGATAGCCTAAGTTGTCTTCAATGACATATTGTGCAAAAGAAAGAATACTTGAATGCGTCAAAATCACAAATGGTTTAGTAAATGGGGTATTCACTTGAACATGTGCCCCACAAATAATAAAGAGATAAAGACTTTTGTTATGAATAAGTTCCACAAGCATACTTGGGATAAAGAGCTAGGGAGAGAGAGAAAGTAATATATTGAAGAGTTTAATCGCACTCCTAATCATCGTCAAAAAGTGTTCTCATATCAAAGAAGGTCTATTGAGACATATTTCTCCTAAACAATTTGGGTTTTTAAAGAATAGATTGATTCATGATGTTGTTGCCATTGGCTAAGAAGGTAATTACTCAATTAATTCGAAGAAGAAAAAGAGGCTTTATTACTAAAGCTAGACTTACATAAGACATATGATTGTGTTGATTGGATATTCCTAATATTGAGCTTGCATAAAATTGGATTATGAGTGGAGATGGTTGACTGGATAATGGCTTGTATCTCTTCTACAAAATTTTCCATTATTAGTAATGGGATTCTGACAAAATTATTTTGGGCATCCAAGAGTCCGCAACAGGGTTTTTCTTTATCCCCTTTATTATTTATACTAATCATCGATGGGTTGAGTCGGTTGATCTCTAAGGCAAAACAACCGGGATATTTTTTTGGACTCTAGATCACAAGGAACATGTCCATCTCACATATCATTTTTGTTGATGGTATTCTTATTCTTGGCAAGGATTTAGGTGTTGAATCGAACAATTTGCACCTAATTATTGATGCTTTTAGACTTACTTCTAGTTTATTTATGAACTGTGAGAAATCCATCCTCTTGATGCCACAAAAAAATGTGTTGAGGTTCAGGCGATTTTTATTGCCTTTAATGTTGACGTGGTTCCATTGGAATCTGGATTCAAATATTTAGGATTCATTTTAAAACCAAACAATTATGGTATTCGAGATTGGTATTGGTTAATCGATAAGCTTGAGCATAGGTTTCACAACTGGTCTCATAAGTGGTTGTCCATTAGTGGTAGATTGGTTATGGTACAATCTATTCTTCAAAGCATTTCGGTCTATTGGTTGCATTTGTATTTCAGTCTATTGGATGCATTTGTACATATTATCGTGCTCTATTATCAAGAGGATCAATTCAATAATTTCAAATTTTATATAAGAAGGCACACCTGAAAAAAATTAAACACATCTTACCTATCTGGAGGATATTTCGAAACACATTGAGGATGGGGTTGGGGTATTCTAGACATTGAAAATTTTCGTTGGGATTTGGGGGTTAAAAGCATGTGAAAGGCTTTATTAGGCAACGGTATATGGCAGTCTATTATCAAGGAGAAATACCTTAAAAATAAATCCATATTAGTATGGATTAAAGAGGGATCCAGGTCTCTTGCCTCGACATCATATATTTGGAACAATTTGATGAAAATAAAGAAGTGTTTATTAGGTAATTTGTGATGGCAGATTGAAGATGGACCTAGTGTGGAAATAGGTTTGGACCTTATTATTGGGTTTATGGGTGGCCATATATTATCTCCATCTCTCATTCGACATATCCATAACCTTGGTATATATTATGTTAACTAGATACAGGTGGACTCTGGTACTTTTTGTCAATGTCCAACTTAGATCCATTCACAGGATTTGGGTTTATAGGGGCATTTGACTATGGAATGGGATCAATATATACAACAACTAATTCTAGAAGGTATTTCTCTAGATGGTCATGGGGATTATTTTATTTGGGATAGGAGGTTTCTAAAGGATCATATTTCGGTCAAGGACACATACAAGTACATCTCCAGTCCGATGTCACATGTGGGGGGAGTTAGCTAGTTCTATAAAATTTGGAAATGGAATCTTCCACTCAAATTGAAGTGTTTTGGTTGGCTAGCTTGTCAAAACAAAATTCTTATATGGGACAGTTTATGCAGATATGGATATGTAGGTCCTAGCAAGCATATATTATGTTTACAAGCAATGGAGGGCATGGTACAAATTTTCCTATCATGTCGATTTTCGATTTACATTTGTTATGGAGTATTAAACAACTTTAAAATTATGACCAATTGGAATAGGACGTCATTGGAAGCTTGTATCCAAGAGTGGAAGAAAGAATGTGGGGATCTTTCAAAATAAAAAGTTGGATATATATCGCACGTGCATTAATATTTGTGCATATTTTAATGAAATTGGTCTTGTGGCTTTTTAAGGTTCTATGTGGAACATCCATCAGGTGAATAATAGGGAAGTTTTATGGTTGGGTTTTTTGATGGGGTGCCTTGTAACACGTCTTATGGATGTGGGGCCTTCATTGTCATTAGACCTGGCCTATATTTCCATTTCAGGCAGTTTGGTAGCAGTGGTACAAAATCAAGGGCCGAATCATTGCATTATGGGGTATTTTATATTGTCCTAAATTACTCTCTCTCAAAACTGGATGTTTTTGGGGATGCTAGATTGATGATTGACTGTGTACTTAAGAAATCTAAATTTTCACCTCCTTCTCTTTTTTGTTGGATGCGGAGGATTAGGAAGTTGATTGTTCATTTCAACGAGGTTCACTTCACACACATTTATAGGGAAAACAAATGGTGTGGAAAACAAATAATCAAAGATAGGACATGTTTTCAACCTAGGGGAGATCCATTATACCTACTTTGCATTCGACCAATTACTAGGATCGAGAAAATTCCAAATTACTTAGTGATTCAGAGATTAAAAAAAAATAGGCTCAAAAATAAAAGTTCTCAGAATCTCCCGAAACTGGCGTCAAGTCATAGTGTTCATCGTCCTGATTCCAACGATGCTTGAATCACCTCAATCTAACATCGTATAAGGAAGTTATAGAATTATAATTTTTTTTTACCAATAACTAAAAAGTCAACAACAGGGTTGGTAAGGCTACTAACTTGGAAGTCCATACAACTGACGTCATCATCTAAATGTGTGTGGTACATTTGGTGGTAGACCAATCTAGTCCTCACACATGGCATCACTATACAAGTTGCAGGTGGCTCATTTTTATTGGTGGTTTTGATTTGAGGTGGCCCAATAAGAGGCTACCACGTGGCCCAATCGGAGGGTGCCACATGGCCCTCTATGGTTGGCTAAAAATTTTATAGAAGGGTTAAATGGCCTTGGCGGGGTTCAACCCCTAAACCTCCCACATAACAACTCTGCACTCTACTGTTGGGCCACGACATTAGTTCTTAACTACTATGGGATTTTAGTTATATTTAAAGTGATGGTTCAACACATTTAGGAGGATGGGTCGAGTGGTTAGCCTTGGCCCCAGGTCATGTACCATACAACACAATTGGGTGGAAAACGCAACGATGCTAGGAAGATAGGGTGGGGACTAAGCCCTAGCCCGTGGTTATATGTCGACCCACATGAATGTGACAGAAGGGAGTGGGGCAGTGCACTTGGCCCTAGCCCCTGGACTTATTAGTGCTCACAAGACTGCAGGTGGGAGCTTAGGTGGAGGGGTTGGGTGGATAATCCCTAACCCGCAGTTCTCGGTAATTGACATGACCACAACCTTAGGCAAGTGGAGCCAAAGTCAGTGGGAGTGAACAGTTAGCCCCAATCCTCGGCCATATTGCCACCACATGACCATATGCTGATGGAACAAGAGCTTAGCCAACGGGGGTGAGCGGTTAGCCCCAACCCTCAACCATGTGGAAATAATATGACCCTAATTTGGTGTATAAGAGTTATTGGCTAATTTAAATAGGCAACAAAATACACCTTTTGCGGAAGGAATCTTGCTGACGCAAGGTGAAATTTCCACTCGAAGAACTCTGTAAAGGGAGAAATCGTTGCACAGTTAGCAAGTTTTGCCAATTTGCAGGACAAATAGTAGAGATTAGCTTGGAGAAGCATATCTTGCTCAATTTTTAACCTTTTTGAGCTCAAGAAGAGCCTAGATAGGGATTTTTAAGTGTCCTGGACTCAATTGCTTCCTCAATTTTATGATTTGAGCACTGTACGATGGGATTTTTGTAGATTCAAGTATTTTAGTGCAAGAGAAAATAAGAGTTTGCAACAAGAAGAAAGGCATTTTTTTGCATGGAGAGAGCCTAGTCAAAGGTTTTCCAGCCTTCTAGTTTCATCTGCAGTAGTTGTTACTTCAATAGAGTAGCCATTTTCAATCTTTTTTCAATGTGCTCATGAGAGAAGATCTTTTCCACACTTCATTATGGATTTGTTGTATGTTTATGTACTCATTTTCTATTGAAATCAATATAGCAGACCTAGTCACTGGAGCAGGGCCCGAAGACATAGCCCAAGAGGGGTGAGCTCCATTATCAAATGTTGGTTTCTTCTCTTAATGTTTATAATCTTGAATTGCATGTGAATTCATTTATTTTTTAAGTTCATGTGAAAACTTAACTCACCATCTTGAAGAGGTTGTGAAACTTCTTTTACCTTTAAAGACCCATTTTGTTAACTTGCAAAGTGTTAGAGGACATTCAGTTTATATGAGGAGCTTTCCTCCATTTTCATATCACTTAGTTTTTGCTACGTTGTACATGGGGTTGTTTTTTTGTTATTCATCTATATCCTTGTATTGTAGTGTAGAATGATGATGGGAAACTGATTGTATTTTTTGTAATGTATTTTGAGCCATGTTATAATTGTAAAATGTAATATTGGTGATCACAATAAATGTTATTTTTCTTTATAAATTATGACTATTTTCTTTTTCTTTTCTTTTCTTTTTTCTGGATTAAAAAAAAAAATGTACATAGGGGCCAATACCTCATGGAGAACCAAAATTCTTATTACTCAATTAATAACTAACTCTCGTCAACTCTATTGTGAAACAAGGCGTTTGGAAAGATCAAAAGAAGTTTGGGGAGAAAGAGTGTATATTTTTTGTATTGTTGGAAAAGTGGAAACAAAAAAGTGTTTCATTATTGGGAGGGAACTATTGAGAAATTAGGTGCTCTCATTGTCAAGTTGCATAGGAAGAGGGTTGAATGCAGAAACCAAATGGTGAGGCAGTTTGTCCCATAGGTTATCTTTACCCTTATGGAAGTTAAAACTGCTTCTTCTTCTTCTTATATATGTGTGTGTGTGTGTGTGTGTGTGTGTGGAACATCAGGAACCTTGATGCAATTCAAAATACTAAAATTATAGGTGATGGTTGATTTCCGCTAATACTTCCTAAGATTAAACAAGAAACTAGCAAAAGATAATTATCAAGCACTAAGTAAGTATGCATGGAAGGTTATTTCTTAGCAAAAATTTATGAAGAGTTGTTATATAACAGTTGGTTAAAATAGAAGGAAAAGTTTTCCTTGTTTATTGAGAAATTAAGAAAGCACATAGCTGTAGGTGTCAAGCCCATTTCTATTTTTAGAAATTTGTTTATTATTCAAGGTGAGGAGAAGAATAAAGAAGTCAATTGAAGAGGCAAAAAGGGGGAATTTTTTTGGGGAGGTTGGAGAGTAAGATGGAAACCTCAGGGTTGTGCCTTTTTGTAAGCCCAATAGGCCTCTGTACTTTGTAAATTTCTAAGATACAGATGGTTTCTCTTGGATTCATGACTTTGAATAAAATAGAGTTGCATTTTATTCATTATTTTCAGTGTTAAGATACCTTTTCAAATTCACCTCTTTTCTCTTTGTTTCAACTGTGCAATAATTAAAGTTATATTAGATGCCTGGGAGGCTAAGTTGAGGATCATCTTCCATTATTTCTCTCAAAAAATTTATGTTTAATATTGATATTATAATATGAACATGTTGTTTGTATTATACCTCCACATCTGTTGATTGTTGCCCTGATTTCATGTGACTAAATTTTGCCTTGATGTTTAACCATTAGAATGTTATTCATGTGCAGTTTTTGCAATAACAAATATCAAAGATATTCATTGAATGTCATAGTTTTTTATTTTTCTTCTTGTATTACTCCACCTTTCACCTATCAACTTTGTGCTCTATCTTTCAAGACTCCATGCCCAATGAACTCTCCTTTCACTATCTTGGATTTTCACTATTTTATCCCAGCTCTCTGTCATCCTTATTCTCAGCCCAATCCACCAAATTTCTATCATCTAAATCTAACCATTGTGTTAAAATTTGCAAATTGTTGTCTAGTGACAATAGACAATCATTTAGTTAGTTGAGTAGTCCCCACTAGGTCAAGCGCCATCTCGGGCCTAATGTAGGATTTTTGTTACCTTGGCATAGTTCCCAGTAATTGGTGACCATCTCAAGGAGTAACAATAATACCAATACTCCTAGTAATATGCCAAAATTTTCCAATGAAGAATGTACCCACCAACAAGACCACAACCTTAAGACCTAGTATAAGTGTTGTATCTACCAAGTAGGTGCCACCCTTAAGGTTGTTATTTTTTTTTGATCTAGCTTACATGGTACATTTAACATTCTTTTGCACACCAAATGTCCACATAAGGTTTGATTTCAATCTTAAAGTATATTTTTCTAGATATTTAAACTAGATGAGCTATATTCCACAAAAGGGTGCCATATGCATCAATACTCAATGTATAGAATCAGTGAAGTAGGAGCTTGTAAAATGGACATCTACCAACTAGAAATATGAAATTTTAACCCATTATGACCAATTTAGCAACTTAATGTTTTACATTGAAAAGGTATCATAATTATTAGAAAAATTATATAACCATAAATCTTCAAATGTAGTTCAAGTGTAGTGGACATATTTGATTAAAAAAACTATTAATAATGGAGAGTGGCTAGATTGGGCCCAATTAATCATAGGCAACATTAATTACCTATGTATCATGCTCAATAAAAGTAAGTCCAATTTGATTATATGTATTCCTACATGTTTTAGAATCTAGTACCATTTTTCACCCCACAAAGTTATAAGAATATGTTGAAAAAGTGTTTCCTACTGATAAGACTATTCTAGTTGTACACACTTATTATAAAGCATACCAAGAAGTGGCACTTGATTTTTGGATGCATGTGAACTTTGCATTAGTTTCTAGACTAAAATTTGAGCAAGTGGTTAATTTATGGCTCGAACCAATGCACAATGGCTTACTTACCTCACAATATTTTCCTAAGATGATTATAGTGCAACCCCTTATCGAAGATCAAATCAGCGCAAGAAATCACAATACCCTCAAATTCAAGGGATAATGATGAATTTTGTGGGGAATTCCCTTTCTTGCAAAGTAGGTACTCAACTAAGCATAAGCATAGGAATTAATGCAAGGTTCATCTGATAGTGAAAAAGGTATCTTATATTGGTCTTAGTTACATGGTCCTTTCTACTTCACCCCTTCATAGCACAAGAGGTACTTGTACATCCTTTGACCATGTTTTCCATGGAAAATCACACCCAAAACATACTTTTACATCTCTCATAAGAAATCCCTCCTCATCTTGTCACATCAGCAACCAATATACATCATATGAACATCATAGGAGTTGTGGTGAACCAATATTTTACACCAATTTTACAAACACAACATGTTCCATCATAGAATTCACTCATTTAATAAATCATTTTTTCCACAACCAATTTCACAGTTACTCACTATAACTCCTCCTTGAGAAAAAATTAGAGGATAATATTGAGAAAATTTTAGAGATTAATATTTGTTGTTTGATTGTTTTTCCATTAAAAAGAAAAAAAGAAAAAGAAAAAGACTTTGCCAATTTAAAGCAAATATTTGCCAAATTTTCTATAATTGTCAAACTATTTATCCTAAAATAATTGCCAAATTTTTAAATATCTTTTCCAAAAAAAATGTTTCCAATTTAAAGAAAATATTTCAAATTTCTATAATTGTCAAATTTTATCCTAAAATAATTGCCAAAATTTTACGTAGACTCCTCAAAAAAATATTTATAATTTAAATTATGAGTCATATAAATTTTTGAAGATTTCCACACTTGAAAAAACATAATAAAAATAGCTCATTGAACAATAGGAAGCATCAACTCATGAGAAACAATTAAACTTAAGTAATCCCATATTACCAAATCATATGATGTCTTGCAAGTGTAGGTATCCTCAGGGAAATGTAAATTGTTGGAAGTCAAGATGGGGATGATTATGGAGATGATGATGGCTATAAGGAATTAAGAAACAAATTTGGACTTCCCTTCCCCACCACAAAATTGAAAAGATAAAAAAAGAAACACTAGTCAAAGAAAGTAATATCAATACAATATATAAAGGAAACAAGTAGGGAAAAAAATGCATGATCCAAAAAGTCAAACCCTTGTTGAAAAAAAAAAACAACTTATATTGGAAACTCCAACAAGAAAAAGGGAGAGGGAAACATGAAGCAATCATCTAGCAAACCCTATTGAGAAAATGTAAATACAAATTAAAAAAGTACATTTTGGAAGCCTTAATCTGATTTAGTAGAGAAATGTCTCATACAATATTGTTTGGATTCGTGACCAAAATGCAAGAGAAACAATGCAAGATAATAAAGACAATCAAAATCTTTCTCAAGGTAACAAAATTTCTACTCATAAATCAAGCAATAAACAACGCATGGAACATGAATACAAAAAGGGAGTTGGTATAGTCAAACACGCTATGTACCCAAAAGTTATTGATAAGCCTATGATAAGATACCTTCATCTTTCTTCATGTAATCATGCCTTTCTCCTCCTATCCACTTTGGATGGATGGAATGTATATCAATGTGAACCTAGTAGAATCCCAAGCTTTTGCCGAAGATACTCAAAGGTCTCTTGAGGAAGACATTTGGTGAAGATGTTGGCTATATGTTCCTTTGTCCTAATGTACTCTACCTTGATATTCTTTTCCACAACTTGTTCCTGAAGAAAGTGGTATTTTATAGGAATGTGTTTTGTCTTTGAATGCATTACATGGTTCTTGGAGAGACTTATGGCACTGATGTTGTCTCAGAATAGTGGAATTGGCTCATCAAACATCACTTGGAGATCTTGCAAATTTTGCTTCATCCAGAGAACCCGAGTACAACATCACTACAACAAAACATGCCATTAACACCACAAATAGCGTCGGAATCAAATGTTTCTAAGCACGTAAATTTTCTTCAAGTAGTAGTGTAAGATCTAATCAAAAAAAGAATGTTCACATCAATGCATTTATTTATGCCAAGAATAGTGCTTGGAATAGCATCGGGCATATCATCGAGAATAGCAATATAAGTTGTTTCTTTCATTATTTCTTCCACTGTTGCATCCATTTGTACTTCTAGTTTTGCTCTTAGTTGTGGTTCCTATTTTTCTTTTGGCATGGCATTGAAAATAACTTCATTTTGTTGAAGAAAGTGTAACTAGGTTCAGTCTTCATAATGACATGATCTTTGTAAATGATGAAATAAAAGAAATAAAATTATTTTTGTATGCCTTGCTACATGGGTTTCATGAGAAAGAGGTTTATTTGTTAGTGGCTCCCATGGAGAGCCTTAGGATTTATTTTAAGTCAAAGAGTCAATGTCATGTATGAAGATGATCTTCTTGAGCCTATGTTGAAATATATACAAGTCTATAAAAATGTCAAGAATCCCTCCAAAGACAAGAACAATCCCTCTTGAAGAATTTGACCTCAAAAAATAGCTAAATAAGTCATGTCGACTCACCTATAGAGACACAGATGTTCAACATGTCATGTCAGCTCAAATGTAGAGACAAACCACCATATATATGCGGCTAGGGTCACCACAGAAAGGAAAAGAACTCTGATCCTCTGTAAATTTCAGATGGGCACAATAGAGTACATAATCTCAGGTACCTTTGTAACTTTGTGGGTAATTATAGTGAGTAATTACAATCTCAGTGCGGGGAAGAACACTTTCACAATCTCGGTGGATATAATAGAAAAGAGCTTGGACCTATCTCCTAGCAGTCTTGGCATATCTATGATGAAAAGGATATTAGTGTTCTCACAGTGAGGCTCAGACTAGTCTCATTACAGCTTTGGAATACTTGCGATAAGGAGGATCTCAGCGATCTCATAATGACACATTTTGTCTCGACATATAGTCCAAAAGTAATCATAATCTCGGAACAGATGTAATTATGATCTCAATATAGATATAGTCATGACCTTGATGGAGAAGATCATTATCTCAGTGAATCTAAGTGCAACTCTTATATCTATATATATATATTATATATACTATATATATATATATATATATATATAATTATATATATATATATATATATATATATATATTATATATATATATATATATATATATCGTTGTTATAGTGAATATCTCGGTGATGCAGTGGTGATGATCTCGGTGTTGCAGCAGTGATGACTTTAGTAGCAATGATGATGATCTCAACAATGACAAAGAAGAGGATTGGTGTCTTGATCTTGGAGTGGCTATTAGGTCAAGTGTCTTGGTCTTGTCATTAGTCAATTCGAATCTTTATAAGAAGAATTTGTGTGGGTTTTCCCTCCAAAGAGTGAGAGGTTTTGGCCCTGGCAGAAAGGCAGCATCTTGTGTTCTTGTCTCTTTTGTTTTGGTAACTATTTGATGAATTGAGAAGACACACTCTAATAATAACAAGTAAATATTGTGCTAATAATAAAAGTTAAAAACACCTCACAAATAGTTATCATGACTAGAAGAATCTTATTAACCTACATTTCCCTATATTCTTCAACAATTTTTTGGCTTCCTAATTAATGCCAAGTTATGCTTCCACATTAACATCAAGTTTTTCTTCCAATATGGTGCCACTTGTTACATCTAGATTTGCTTCCATTATGGCATCATCTTTAGCTTCTAATATGGCTTCCATTATAGTGTCTTTTTTTTCTTCTAATATTGCTTCCATTATTGCTTCTTGGTTTGCTACCTAAATGGCTTCTTTGTTTTCTTCTTTGGGAATGCCTAGCTTGACTTCTACTATTGCTTCCATTATTACTTCTTGTTTTGATATGTAAATTGCTTCTTCTTTTTTCTTCTTAGGTAATGCCAAGTTTTTCTTCCAAGATTTCTTCTGGTGTGCTTCTATTTTGGCTTCCATTGTTGCTTCTTTTTTTGCTTCCAAAATTGCTTCCCTGTTAGCCTCATGGTTTGCTTCCTGTTTAGCACCTGGGTTTGCTTCTTTTTTAGGTCCCAGATTTGTTTCCTTTTAGTGTTGGGATTTTCTTCTTAATTAACATCCAATTTAGCTTCCTATTTAGAGCCAGTAATGTATCTAAGTATGGCTTCCAATTTAATGTCAAATTTTACTTCCATTTTATAGCCACATTTTGGTTCCATTTTAACAACTCATGATGCTTCCTTTATAGCTTCCATTTATTAATTTATTATTTATTATTTCAATTAAATTAATTAAGTATGTTATACCTATTAAATAGCTTATATGATTATAGAGTAAGTCATATTGAGTTTGAATATTGTATATCATACCACTTATAAAGAATTTTTAGAGAAATGGACATCTATACAAACTAACAAACATATTTTTAATTATAACCAGTTATTTTATATTATTAATAAAAAATGTTTGGTTCATGACTAGCTACAAATAATGCAAGCCATATTCACATTGTACGAATTTCTAGAGTAGAGATCTTTCAATTTTCTTATAGTTACAGACCACACCACAACATTGGAATACAACAACAAGATAGTTTTTTTTTAACTATAACCTATATTTTTATATTATTAATAAGCAAATTTGTTGGTCCGTGACCAACTAAATATAATGCAGGGCCAAATAATACATTTCCAAATGATACATGTCAAAATGATACAACTCAATATGGTACCACAGGTGAAAATGATACATATGATAATAAACATGAAAAGAGACATCATAACAATTTATCAACAATGATCCATGATGGAGTCTATATGATCAGTGTCACTGGCTACTACCAACAAACTACTCATCATCATCATCATCATCATGTATATCATGATCATGATCCCATTATTGTTATGGTCTTCCTTGGTGTCCTATCCATCTACCTCATCGTCTTTGTCTCGAATGTTTGAACCAAACCCAACATAATCTGGATCATTTTCATAATCAACTTGGTCTTCTGGAAGACCCATGTTCAACAAAAAAACATTCAAAATGAACAGTTATTAATTATTTCATGCAATATTAATATTTATGTTATATTTATAATATTACAACATATGAAACGAAACCATAATCATATTACATCATATCAAAGTGCACATATATACTATAATACAATTTCAATTAAGTTACAGCTAAGATGTCATTCCAATGATATAAAACATGCAACAATTCTAGTAAATGTTAGTAAATTGTGGAAGGTGGCATACCTTTATGTTTATTAGCTTGTGTGTTGTGTAGTGTACTAACCCCTACTAGGAAGGAAGGGCCCTCATTCTTAGTAGGGATCACTGGTTAGGAAGGTATTGTAACTGTATGATTTATTTCCTCATTTATAATTCATGTGTGATTGTTGTTATTGTTATTATTAGTCTTGTTGATGCTTTAATGATTACAAAATCCTAACCTTTGTATTTTGTAACAACATAGGTCTTGTATCGGTCCCTTTGTTAGTGTGATAGATATTTAATTCCCATTACAGTTTGATGATGTGTTCATTTCATTTGAATGTGTGTTTCAACATTTGTTGAGAGAATAGTTTCCAGGAGTGTTCTTTTTTCCAAATAAGAGTGATAATATGACATAGTGGTTTTATTCGGAATTGTGTGTTTATTTCTTGTGTGAATAAGGTTTGAGAGTGTAACAACCAAAGTGTTGAATTGTTGAGAGTGTGATTACAATGATTGAGTTTGAGATTCTAGTCATCATTTTCCCTTGCATATATTTTACATAATAGCCTTGCAATTACGAAACCTACCCGGATTGACAATTAATGTGAAGAGTAGGAACTATTGCACTAAATTAAAAGAACAATTGTTCTACCCAAAAACAAGTTGAAGAAAAACCTATGCACAAATTTCACATAATGCAAGTTGAAGGAAAACTAGGAATGTTGTATGAAATCTAAAGCAAAATTATTTAAGGGTCAAAGTAAACATATAATTTTTTAAAGTTTGTAAAATAATTAAATAAACAGTCTATAATCTGAAATAATCATATTGGCCAATAAATGAAGTCTGAGCATGCATTTTAGTGAAGCAAGGCAATTTTGGTTTGTTTCACAAAAATGTACGTCCAACCTCCATTTCAAGACCAAATTGAATGATTCAACTTAGAGAGTATTTTTTTTTACTCATAATTAACATTAATTTTTCACATGGAAATTTATATTGTGCAAGAATATGCCAAATTGGATTGATTTTGTAGGGTTAAAGTCAAGGTTTGTGTGCCTCAAATAAAAGCACACTAGGAATTGTAGCTAATTGATTGTGCGATAATGATCATTCCAACCTAAATATAAGACCATTGTATGCAACATTGTATAGCCTTTTTCATAATGGAAATGTTATACACTAAAATCCAAGTCTGTTGGAATAATAATTGATCATATTTGGCAATGATCACAGTTGAAATAAATATTCACTCCCATGCCAGACCGATTACACTCTTGGTAATGAAATTTCAAATGGGACATTATTGGACAGTTCCTAACCTTAGGATTTAACTTTGCATCATGTTTAACCACTATCCTACATAACTATGTTTCTCAATTATACACAACTTTCACATAAGGCAAGTCAAAGCAAGACTTAGAATTTTATATGGAATCTGAAGAATATATATTTAAGTTCAAAGTAAATATATAAAAATACAAAAGTGTGTAAAATTATTAAATAAACATTCTGAATTTGAATCAGTCAGATTGGCCAATAAATGAAGCTTGGGTATGCATTTTAGTAAAGAAAGGTAATTTTGACTTGCTTCACAAAAATGCAAGTTGAGCATTCATTTCAAGGCCAAATTGAATGATTCAACTTGGAGATTAATTTTTTAGTCATAATTAACATTAATTTTTCACATAGAAATTTGTGTTGTGCAAAAAATATGCCAAATTGTATCGATTTCGTAGGGTTAAAGTCAAGGTTTGTGTGCCTCAAATAAATGCACACCAGGGATTGTGCTTAATTGACTATGCGATAATGATCATTCCAACCTAAATATAAAACCATTTAATGCAACATAACATAGTCATTTTCATTAATGAAATCTTGTACACTAAAATCCAAGTCTGTTAGAATAGTAATTGATCATATCTTCCAATTATCATAATCAGAACAAAAATGCACTCCCAGGCCAAACCAATTGCACTCTTGGTATTGAAATTTGAAATGAGGCATGATTGGACAATTCCTAACCTTAGGATATAACCTTGCATCATGTTTGAAAAATATCCTACATAACTATGTTTTCCACTTATACACAACTTTCACATTAGGCAAGTCGAAGCAAAACTTAAAATGTTGTATGAAATTTGAAGTATATATAGTTAAGCTCAAATTAAAGATATAACAAAGAAAAAGTGTGTAAAATAATTAAATAAATCATTTACAATTTGAATCAATTAGAATGGCCAATAAATGAAGCTCGGGCATGCATTTTAGTGAAGTAAGGAAATTTTGGCCTGTTTCACAAAAATGCACGCCAAGCCTTCATTCCAAGGCAAAATTGAATGATTAAACTGGGAGAGTAATTTTTTTCTCATAATTAACATTAATTTTACACATATAAATTTCTATTTTGCAAGAATATGCCAATTTGGATCAATTTCATAGGGTTAAAGTCAAGGTTTGTGTGCCTCAAATAAATGCACACCAGGACCTGTACTTAATTAACTGTGCGATAATGATCATTCCAGCCTAAATATAAAACCATTTATGCAACATAGCATAGTAATTTTCATAAATGAAATGCTATACATTGAAATCCAAGTCTGTCGAAATAACAATTGATCATATTTACCAATGATCACAGTCAGAACAAATATGCACTCCCAGGCCAAACCAATTACACTCTTTGTAATGAAATTTGAAATGGGACATGATTGTACAATTTCTAACCTTAGGATATGATCTTGCATCATGTCTGAAAAATACATAACTATGTTTCCCACTTATACACAACTTTCACATAAGGAAAGTCGAAGCAAAACTTATAATGTTGTATGAAATCTTAAGTATAAATATTTAAACTCAAAGTAAATATTAACAATGCAAAATTATTTAAAATCAAAGTAAATATATAACAATGCAAAATGTGTAAAATCATTAAATAAACAATCTACAATTGAATCAATCTGATTAGACAATAAATGAAGCATGTGCAAGCATTTTAGTGAAGCAAGGCAATTTTTCCCTACTTCACAAAAATTCACGCCCATCAAGGCCAAATTGAATTATTCAACTTGGAGTGTATTTTTTTACTCATAGGTAACATTATTACAAGTAAATATTTTTAATGTTTTGCATATATGTTTGTGTTTTTAAAAAATACTCCAAACTGCATGGATTTCAAAGGTTAAAACGTAGGGCATTTTTGCATAAATACACACCAAGAATATTTGGGAACAAGGTGATGGACTAAGAAAAATCAAACTTGACTTTTAATAGTTGAAACTTGTAGTTTCTAGGTTGAAATGCTATATGTAAAGGTTGGATGACCTTATTTTAGGAGTAATTAGGTTTAAGTGTTGCCAAGGGATAGATAAAGAGATAGTACCTAGGGTTTGCAGGGTCTATTTTAGGGCTTTTCTATATTGTACTTTTTTTTAGGGTTTTAAGTTTAAGATTAGGTCAAGTGGCCTAGTTAGGGTTTAAAGATAAATAGGTAAGGAGAAAGGAGACCATATAATTTCTAATAAAATGGTGGAAATTAGTTATGCACCTTATATTCATGAAATCGTACCAAAAATTGAGAAAATGCCAAATCAAGAAACTTGACCATGTGTTAGAGTGCAGCAAAGAATGGATGTTGAAACCCCTATGGTAAATGAGAAGAGTTTCAAGAGGAATGCTCCTGAACAGATGGATGTTGAGATTTTTTTGGTGAATGAACTCTTGCAGTGGTTGGGGTTGTTAGCAAGTGCACTTCTACTAATTTCCCTCATAATTGTGTACATTTGAAAAGAAGTAAAGAAGATGAATTACTAAGCATCCACATTATACTTGGAGGAACTTTGTGTTGTGATGGTTGGTGCATAGGAACTGGTGTTTTTTCTACCATGTGCAATACTACTTGTAAATGGTGGTTTTTGCATGTAATTTTGATGCTAAAACATGAGGGAAGTATTGTGTTGTAATATTGTTTCTAAAACATTAGGATAGTATAGTGGTGTTGGACTCTTGCAAGCCATAGCTCATGCAAGAGGTGAGAGAAGGGGAGCAAGTTGGCATATGAGTTGAATAAGAATCCTCAAGGTACAGGTTTGCATCTATCTATGATTAGAGCTAAGAATTTGTGTTAATTTTATTTAGAGTGCACAAGTTTATAGTGCTCAAGACAATGTTCTGGCATATATAAAGAAATGTCAAGAAAAGAAATTTAAAAGTGTTAGTGAGCCGAAGTTTTCTGCAGGATTTTGTATTTAAGATTTACAACAAATTCGTAGAATGCATCCATATTAATATCTAATGTGCATTCGCACATCATGGAACAAGCATAATAGTAGGTTAATAATCCTCGAAGCTTAAGCTTTTATTAGAGAATGTTGGATGATTTTGTGGTTTTAAATGGACATGGTGTAGTGTATAATGGTGATGTCATTGGAATAGATGCAAGTTACTACCGTGAATACATCATAGAAAAAGTGTGGAAGATAAATGACAAGATTAAGAATAGTTCACTTATAAGGTGGTTCACTAACTAGATCGGTGGCATTAATTTGGAAGGTGTTGGCCTAGAGGACAAAACGTATGAGGGAGGTAAAATAGGATGGAATTGTGGTTGTTTTTGGATAGATTTTAGTATATGTTGGTGCATATGTTGTTAATGTTGTGAAAGTTGTGCCTGATTTTATTTTGGGCCTACTGAAAGTTGCTACAAGTGAGGTCTATTAACAATTACACTTAAGATTGATATTTCCTTGCTGTAATTTTTCTTAGGATATTAGCTATATATTGGCGGAACAAAGAAGTAGAAAATGTCTCATATGCACTTGTCAGGGTAACATCTATTCTCTGCTACTTCTAATTAGAGGGGTGTTTGGAGTTGACCTGTGGTCTCGCAATTGGTATGGTATATTGGTCTGGAATGGGGACCGTTGGCGGGGGAAGTAAGTTGGTACTATGAAAGCAGTTAATACAATTGCTATGTTTGGCCACGAACTAAGAATTTGAATTTGGTCCATTTATGGATATTGGAATGTGTACAAATTAGAAATATATGTGGAATATTATCCCAGATTGAGTCTGACAGCCTTGGGGAACCCTCCCAGTGTTTGGAGCACTATCAATATTCTCGAATGTGGAAGATAATACTGGTTGGCCTATAAAATATTCCACTGGATTTGTTGAATGTCAATATCCATCTAGGACAAGTACATATTTCCCCTGTTAGAAATTACCTAGAAATATATTCTGGGATCATCATACACTTCTTCCTAAATATTGTTCTAGCCAGCGTCATTAAGTATTACTTCATTTTCATATTAGCATTGTTGTCATAAAGATGATTGTCCCAACGAGTCAAATTATGTAGTGGTCTCCATTTAATGTCATCGGGCATTAGATTTCTCCTAACAACCACCCAACTCACATTCTGGTCTCTTTTGACCTCTTGCTCCTTTCCTACTACTATTGTTACCTTTGCGCCCTCCGTTCATCCTGATGACTCTAACTGATGCACCATGAGTGGAGAAATGGGCAGGAGCCATCGTACTGGGCACGCCAGAGGTATAGGTCACCTTCCCAAATCCCATGCCATAGAGGAAGACGAGATATTGTATGACCATGCTATCCCTGCCCACATCTGCCATCAATTTTTTTATTTGGAGTTTGAATAAGTTCATCGGGGTCGCAACATTGTCTAGTCACTCCGTAATACTTTGGCTTGTCATCTCTTGGCTCAGGAAAAGGAGAAATATTGGGCCACCTATTGGATAGATAATATTTATAATAATAATTCCCATACCACCACCTCCCTGTGACCTCTATCCCATGAACTTGACAATGAATGCGTCCCCTCCTCCCCTAGACCATCCTCTTTTGTCTTTGTGTCCATCAAAGTTGCACCTCTCCCAACCAGCTTGTCTAATAGTATTTTCCCTTCCCTAGTTAGTGGGCATCAAGATGTGGCGCCTCCAGAGTGCACTTAAGTGAAGGCTCCACCACTCTTTCCTCCTCATCCAATCCCATATGGGTGTTACATTATCGAGGAGACTCTTCCTAAATCAGATACACTCATCCATCTTAGCGATTATTGCAATAAACTGCAACAATTCAATGTGGCCTCGGGTCGTCACAGAGCTAGATATGTACTCCTAGTTTTTCTCTTGTAATGGTTTTTTTTATGTTTAGTCTTCTCTTCAAGTTCTGTCTCTCAATGGCTCAATTCCACCACAGAACAAGGGTTTAGGGGTGATTTTAGGGGCGAATGTTCGCCCTTTGGCGAAATTAAGGGGTTTTAATTTTTTAGTGGGCGAATATTTTGTATCATAGTACATTTTTACAAATCACCTCAAATAGCCCACCTTATTTTAAGGGAGAGGGTAAAAAAGGTAAATTTAGCCCTTGAAATTAGGAGTTACAACCTTCCATTCGCCCATTTTCAAGAATAGGTTTTATTTAAGTGAATCCTATGGAGCCCAAATACCATATTTATAAAAGAGGTATGGTAAATTAATAAAAATATAAATAAATGAGAGGTATGGTAAATAAATAAAGCATTTTTTATATTACTCCATAAGTCACCTTATATACATGCAAGGGTGTTAACAAATAAAAATATAAGTAAAGTGGAGGTATGGTAAATAAATAAAACGTCTTTTTATATTTACTCAAAAGGTATGGTGAATAAATAAAAATATAAATAAACTAGATGCATGGTAAATAAATAAAACCTTTTTATATTTAGTCCATAACCCTTGTTCTATTTATGAAGGCTCAAGAAAGAGGTTTTATTTAAGTGAATCATATGGGCCAAATACCATATTTGTAAAAGAGGTATGGTAAATTAATAAAAATATAAATAAGCGAGAGGTATGGTAAACAAATAAAACATTTGTTTTTATTATTTTTTTTTAATACCATGCAAAAAAACATTATTAACCCTAATATTAGTATAATAAAAATAAAAATGGCACATGGTATTGACCCATGGTATTCACCAAAATGGCACATGGTATTGACCCATGGTATTCACTTGGAATGTAGCCTATTTAAATGGGGGAATTAAACCAGAATAGATCCATTTTACTCTGGATCTACTAACCCCCTATCAAATATCGTGATATGCAAACTAACATAGAGTGAAAAAATATTTGATCCGATCAAGAGTAAAAATGGATGTTGTAATTTAATGTATGTTAAACATTTTAGCTTGGTTAAAATAAAAATCAACTATTAATTTTATTAATTTTTATAAATTACTAATAGTAATTTTTAAGCTCCAGTTTTATGATAACCCACGTATTGACCCATGGTATTCATGTGAGCATGGACTATTTAAAGGGGAAATTGTATCTTAGATCCATCTTAATTCTGGGTCTACCAAGTGCTCAGAGGGATAAATAGATTTCATCCCATGTGGAGTTAAGATGGATATAGGTTGGTTTTTATGATAATGAAGATATTATATAGACTTAGGAAATTATATTGTAAAAACATCTTAAGGTGAATGGTTAAAGCATAGACATTGGACAAGTATATTTGTATACTTCTGTTTTAAACTGAAACAAATTCAGGGCTAAAAGGAATGGATTGATTGCACTAGTCATCCTTCTATAACTTTCCAACATATGCTGGAGTAAATAGATTGTAATTTGGTTAATTTTTCTAATTGCAAATGGGAACATACTTGTGTATTAGCAGGGTGGTTACGAGGTCCCTAGAAGTGGAACAGATTGTAATTTGGGTAATTTTTCTAATTGCAAACAGGAACACACTTGTGTATTGGCAGGGTGGTTATGAGGTCCTAGAAGTGATGAATTTGAATTTTTCTTGGTTTTATATATAGTATTAGGTTTTTTCTCATGCTTTCTGTGAATGGCACGGGTGAATTTTATCTTACACACACTAGATTATCGATATGTAATTTCGGTAATTTTGATTTCAAAAGATATTTTAAAGAAATGCAATGATTTCATTTGTGTATTCAATAAACACAAGATTTTATAATTGAGTAAATATTCGCCATGCCTGGTGAGAGATTCGCCAGAAAATTATATATACATATCATATTATTGATAAAATCGCCTTCCATTTTTTCTATATACCATGGAGATTCGCCCATTTATTACACATGTAAATTTAGGGGGGGTTCTTAAAATTTTCCCTGTACATCGAACTTCTCAAAATTTTTATAGTGGAATGTGATGCCTCAGTAAATGGAATTGGTGCTGTTTTAATGAGGAAAAAAGACCCATTGCTTTCGAAAGTCCTCCAATCAAAGGAAAGTATTTACACAAAGCTATTTATGAGAAGGAAATGTTGGCAATACTACATGCACTTAAGAAATGGCGACCCTACCTAATGGGAAGACACTTCAAGGTAAATACTTTTTAGAACAAAGATTATCTTCAGATTAGTAGCAAAAATGGGTCATAAAGATGTTGGGTTATGACTTTGAAATTATCTACAAAAAAGGGAAGCAAAATGTTGTGGTAGATGCACTCTTAAGAAAGGATGAGGACGTGGAAGAATTTCTTTGCGCCATTTATATTATCCAACTAGATTGGATAAACAAAGCAAGGGATGAATGGAAGAATGACGAAGAAGTGTGGGTACTCATTCAAAAGTTACAACAAGATCTGAGTACATCTGATACATTAAGCTAGAAAAATGATTTGTTATGGTACAAAGATCGGTTATACCTATGTAAGAATTCCCAACTCAAACACAAAATTCTTAGGGAATTGCACACCTCTCCCTTAGGAGGGCACTCAAGATTTCTAAAAACTTACCATAGGGTTATGAATCTGATATTCAAAAGTTTGTGGTAGAACGTTTGGTTTGTCAACAAAATAAAGTTGAAACAATTAAGACGCCAGGTCTATTACAACCTTTATCCATTCCAAGCCAATGTTGGGAGGAGGTTTCAATGGATTTTATCACAGGTTTACCCAAGTTTGAAGGAAAGAGTGTTATCATGGTGGTAGTTGAAAGACTTACCAAGTATGCATACTTTTGTGCATTATCTCATCCATTTAAAGCAAGTACAGTTTCTACTGCATTTATGGAAACAATTCAAAAGTTAAATGGAAACCCAAAGATTATTGTAAGCGATAAAGATTTCATTTTCACTGGAAATTTTTGGACAAAATTATTTTTTTGTCTTGGTACTCAGTTAGCTTATAGCTCAACTTATCATCCTTAATCTGATGGGAAAACTGACATAGTAAACAAATGTTTGGAAGGATATCTTCATTGCTTTGTATCTGATAAACAGACACAATGGGTCAAATGGTTTCCTCTCGCTCAATGATGGTATAACAGTTCCTTCCATACTACAACAAAAATGACCCCATTTATTGCACTTTATGGATACCATCCACCATCCATCACATCATATTTAAGAGAAAATTCTAAGGTTCAAGTAGTGGAAGATTACATCGGGCATCAACAACAAGTTCTCCAACTCTTAAATGATAACCTAACTTTGGCGCAGAATAGAATAAAACAACAAGCAGATCAACATCTTAGCGAAAGATGTTTTGATGTAGGTGATTGGGTATTCCTACAACTACAACCATATAAACAAATGTCCCTCAAGCAAGACAAGAAGGATAATAAATTATCACCAAAGTATTATGTCCGTACAAGGTGTTGCAAAAGATAGGTATTATGACATACAAATTGGAGCTTCCTGCAGCTTCCCGAGTGCACCTAGTTTTCCATGTTTCATGCTTAAAGGAGGTTCATAGGTGACAATCTCCCAGTTCAAACAATATTGCCAGAACTTGATGAGGAAGGAAAAATCATATTTGAACTTGAAGCAATCACAAAAACATGAACTCGATAGCTACGAAATCAATCAATTTCAAAGTATCTCATCAAGTGGAAGAACTTACCCGCTAAAGATTCTAGATGGGAGGATGAGAATTTTATACAAAAGCATCTAGAACTACTCAAGCGATGAGGACAACACTTTTTTGAAGGAGAGGGGCATGTTAGGTCCCTATAATACTAGTGATTCCCCTATTACTATTGTCATTGTAGCCCTTATTGTTATTGTTGTGCCTTTATTATCCCCATATTGTATTATTGTGCTCCATAGAAGCCCAACTATTGTTATTTTTGTGCCCTAATATTATTATTGTTAGGTTGTCTTTGGTTATATTGCGATCCCTTAGACTCTTATATATAGAAATGAGGTTTTTTCATTTGTATCATCCAAGAATTGTTCATTTGTGTAATGTAAAGGAGGTTTCCTCCTCGAAGAGGCTGATTTCTAAGTCGTTGATTTATCTTTTCTATATTTTTGTGAACTAGTTTCATAACACAAAATGATGCCGACTTTATAGCCATTTTTCATAGAATTTCGCGAGATGCGCAGTGGTGTACTCAGAATTTCCATCCAAGCAACGAATCTTCTAGTCATCTTTAGGAAGGAATTTTTGGGGGAATCTTCAAGGTTCCTGAGGGTCCAAAATTTGACGATATCAGAATTGGACAAGTTTATAGCCGATTTTATACCACTCATCACCAGGAATTCACTGGTGTAGGCCATTTCAACAGCTGAGCTTTGCATTTTTCGTCCATCACCTCAAGTGGAAGTATATGATGCATTTATGTCATGTTTTTCTTCCTTTTTGCTGAGATGTTCTTGTTATTGTTGAGATCCCTGATTATTATGATGTTGAAGGATACTTGTTCGCCATGTCATGTGAGATTGTATTAGCTTGTCATGCTGAAGGAGGACCCATTTGAGTGAGGGTTCCTATAGGGAGAATGTCTTGTGGAGAGACACACCACTTTGGTTAAGGGTATTTTGTCCTTGTAATGACAAAGAACATATCATGTACATCACCATCATTTGCAGCGTTTAATGAAGCGGACTCCCCACTCTTGACACCAGGTCCCGGAGACGTAACCCACACTGGGTGAACTCCGTTATCAATGTGTTTGTGTTCTTTGATTTGACGATCGTCATTACGTTTTCATATTCTTTATAGTATGCACATGTGGCTTTCATTCTCTTTTAGATACAATTTTGCTAACATCACAGAAGTATAATATATTGGATAATTCCGGTAGCTAAAGAGATCCGGATCAAGATGTTTCCCTAGAATTGAGTCGTTTTTTTAAAGCTTGGTCTCTATGATCGTTATCAAGCAAGATCCAAGCTTGTATTTAAAATTTATTGCTGATATATGTTTCTAATAAGTGCCATGTCTTTTAAACTTTAGCATGTTAGTTTGTGAATGGCTATGTATCTACTAGATTTTAGTGCTTACTATTAGAGGCCGGTACAAAGAGAAGAAATACTAGGATCTCTCCTACAACCAAATAAGCTTTGGGATTTTTATGTGTAGCTTTAAAGGCATGGGCATGTGCAAAGATCAAAGTTCTTTATCCTGAGAAGGATTAGGATTTCTCATTTGTATTTAGCTGAAAAGTCAATTTAAATAGAAATAGATAGAAATAGATATCTTAGTATTTAGAGGAAGAATATAGATAAAATTTGTATTATCATTTTCTAGGTCATGAGACGACAAAATGTATGTCAAGGTTGATGTTTGTGGATCACTGTAAAACTATCTAAATGTCCTTGCCGCGGAATTAGAAATTGAGTTAAATTTGCTTCATTGTTAGGTTCAACTTCTCGTTCTATAAAATGCAAAGTCTGTTGGGCTTTTCCCAAAATTTGAGCTCCTAAATATTATAGTTTGTGAAATAAACATTTTCTAATGATATGGATAGATGGTTTCTATCAAATATTTATTTCTGTTATTTTTATGAAACGAGATATTTTTATTATTTTTATGAAAAGAGATATTTATATTGATATAATTTTCCCTTCGAAGTGTTTATAATTTTTTGTGGCACTTGCAAATGTGAAATTTTATTACTGTTCAATTTCTACTCATTGTCTTCCATGGCCTACTAGTTTATAGACAAACTGCACATAATATTGCCATCCAGTTAGCTATGGTTTCTATTTTAAATTTATATAACTTAGATTTCTTGGTTTCTACCTTAAATTTCATTGGTTTCTATGTTTTCATTTTCTGAAACTGTATATGTTTGGTTTGCTGTAAAATATGCTATTAATGTGTTTGGGATTTTTTTAAGTTTACCATGGAAATACAAATTAAAAAAACATTTATCATTTAACTTACTAGTATAATACGCATGTTATTGCCATCTAGTTAGGTTTGTTTTTTTTTTGAATTTATCTACCTTAGATTCTTTTCTTTTGGTTTCTATAAACTGTATATATATTCATGAATTTTGATTTGCTATAAAATATACTATTAATGTCTTAAGAATTTTTTTAATATTATTAATGTGTTCAGAAATTTTTTAGTTTACAATGTAAATACAAGAATTAAAAACACATTTTCCATTTTTATATATATATATTTCAAATTCTCTTTTGCATGGATAATATATTTTCATTGGTTTTGGCTTTGTTGTAAAATGCATTGTGTATTAGGTTGTTGATTGTTTTTCAATTTATTTTATAAAAATTGAAAATATATTGCCATTTTAGCTAGGTGTTTGATTTGGATGTATTTTCTTTTAAAATAACATTTGATTAAAAATTCAAATACAATGTCATTTATCTAAGTGATTGATTTGGATGTATTTTTTTATTGGAATAACATTTCTATTATGTTCATATATATATATATATATAAACTTATTTTTTTTTGGTTTTATGTTAAATACTTTGTGTTATGTTCTTTTGTATTATGTTGTTGGAGTTTCTTTTAGTTTACTATGTAAAGATATACATTTCCATTTAGCTAAATTTGGTTTAGATGTACTTTAAAAAATATTTTTGTTTTGTCTTTTTTTTTTTTTTGTAAGCTTGGTAGGACTCTTTGATTTTCATGTTTACATGTCCATTATTGACCTTGCTACAAGGGGGGTGGGCGGGGGTGGGCATGGGGGGGAAGGGGGGGGAGAAGATTCGAACCTAAGATCTTTGGTTTGATGAGACTTCATTTCCACGACCATCGCCACTTGAGCTACCCCATGCAGACTTTGTTTTGTCTTTTTTTATTTATATTATTTTTTCATTGGTTTTGATTTTGTTGTAAAACACATTGTATATCACGTTGTTCAACTTCTCTGGATTTTATCAAGAAAAGATTGTTCAAATTTATTCGTGGATTATTTCATCGCCTAATTATTAAATATTACTTGGCTGCCTGCAATTTGTTTGAGATAAATATATTAAGGCGTAAGAACTCAATTATGACCATCTAAGTGTGTCATATAGTCATTTAGAACTTGTAATTTTTAAGTTTGCAAGAAAATTAATATATCTGAAATTCTATTATGCATTGGTTAGAATTGTCATTGAAGGAAAGGGAATTAGGGTTTTGTTGATTTAATTTTGATTTTTTGTTTTACGGGTTAATGCAAGACTAAACAAAAAACTTGGTCGTCATTTTCTTATTCGGTAAGTGGATTTTTCTTTATGTGATTAACAAAGAAATATACAAGTAATCATATTCTTTCTTCTTCTTTTTTTCCTTTTTTTCTCAATTTCTAATTCAAATGATTTAATGTGCTCATGTATTTATTTAGTTTTGGTTTTATTGACTGATATATAAGACCTCCATATTCATAGTACAAGGAATTCTATTGATTCTGTCATGTAACTATCTGGTTACTTGACCTAAGAATTATCTTTTTTTCTATAATTACGCTCTTTATTTTTTGTTTCCTTAAAAAGAAAATGTATCTAAGATTGAGTTGTTTTCTATTTTCAATAGTAAAAGCATCATTTAAGGGAAAATAAAAAATTACAATGATTGTATTTTAAATTCTTTTTAGCTTAGTTGAGCTTGTCCTATTCCAAAGCTGGATTTCGTTAATAACGATTAGAAACATCATTTAGAGTAAAATGGAAATTTGGATTAGCTGTATTTTATACCTTCATTAATTTAGTTGAGTATGTCCTATTTGAGGGTGGAAATTTTGTAATAATTGTATTTTATATTCTTGTTAACTTAGTTGAGTGTTACAAAGTAATTTGTCACCGTTTGTCACCGTCCCTGTTACCCCTCTCCTGCATCTTGGAGGACACATTCCGGGACTTGTGAGAAGTGACAAGACTTGAAACCAATTGCATTATTCACCTCTAAACATGAGCTTCATATGCCCTTAAGACATCTCCTACTCATTGCCCTTAAAAACAACCCTTTTTGCATTAGCGCTGGTGCCCTGTGTTATGCCCGCGCCAATGGGGAAAATCCTATTGAAAGGGCGCGCCATTGGCGCTCTGTCTCAGAGTCGCAATCGCGCCAACCAGTTTGGGCAAAATTCTTAACCACTCAAACCTCCGAAGTTTCTATCCACCTCATTCACCAAACTGATTCCAAGTTGAGTGAGGATGGTTTGGCCTCGAATCTCCTTGGATGGAAAGTTGTTTGCCACCATTCCATGGAAGTTTCCAAGTGATGAAGCCAAATCCATGATTGTGGGGGATTGACCTTATCTCTTCCTTTTCCTCTATAAAAGCTTGTTCCCATGGTTTGAGCAAGCTAGTTCTAGTTCTGACTCTAGTGGCAATACTTGTGCTGAAAGGAAGATATCAAAAGATTGGAGTTGCAAGAAGCCTTCTTTGTATCCATAAGGCTTTACCTAAGTAAGGAGACTTTGTCACTAAAGAGAGAGAGATCTTGTCCCTCACCCTTCAAGCTTTTACAAGACTTGTGTAGCTGAGCACCCAACCAAAGGAGGACTTAACGTCAGGACGCTGGTTGTATTCTCCTTTTTTGATTATTAATAATAGATGACTATCATTATGGTTCCATTCTCGTTGTACTTGTAATGGTTGATGTTGAATTATATCCTTCCTGACTGATGTATAATTGCATATATTAGATTTCACGGTTGGGTTTGTGTTTGTTCTCTTTGTGTGCAGGTGTCCATTCATGTGGATAGTGGAGGATCGTGACCGGCCAAGGCAAAGGAACACGAGCACCATCTCTTCTACGAACTAAAGCGTTGGATCTCAAGTAGGTCTTCATCACCTACTCTTTATTTGCAATTAGGAACTTGCGTGATAGCATTGTTTGATTGTTGCTAGACCTGTTCTGGGCTAGTAGGGATCGCCTCTATCCGTAGAGGGGATTTACCTCTCCAGCAGAGACAATTGTGGGGGTCCAAGTGGGATAGGTGGGTGACCACAAACATCCACCAAGATCATTCATCCCCCCTTAGGAAGAAATGTTCCCCATTGCGTTGAGTTCCTCCATGAGATGAGGAAACTTCTGTTGGACCTAGTCCCTGGTGAGTTGTTCTACAACCTCTGATGTGTCCAGTAATGGTGGGAATCTTGGTTGAGGGTAGTCCACATTGAACACTCAGTGCAAGCAAAGGAATGGGGAAATGTTGTGCTCCATAGGATTGCTTCCCACAACCTTGGTACTAGTGTAAGGACCATATCGAAGTGGTATGAGCTTTTGATGGGCTCTTGTAAGGCATTCTTTCTGTAGATGCAACAAGACTTTTGTGCACACTTGAAACTTATGTGGTACCCTATGTCGATCATGTCACTACTTGTACTTGTCAATTTTCAGAATGGAGTGGTGATATATCGGCCCATTGGATAGAGGTGCTCTGGAAGTCAGATAAGACGAATGCTTGAACTGGTAGTTCAATGATACCCCTGTGGGTGAGGAGAAGATGTCCCTGTCTTATTTCAGGACCGTATCCCTTTGCTATTGTTGCTGCATGGAGGAACCCTTCGTGAGGGTCATGGATGTGACGATGATATTCCCCTTACTTTGGGAGCGATCCAGACAGAAAATGAATTTCCTAGTCTGGGAGATGAACTTCCTACATTTCTTAGCAATGATCAAAGAGGTGGCGGTAGGTGGGGCTACCTCCGATATCTTGTATAATGAATTACACAAAGAAATAATAATAGAGCGAGGCCTTGAATCATACACAACATGTTGCCTCCACAAGTATGGCTGGCCTAATAATACATCACAAAAATCTAGAGGTGCAACATCACACAATACCTCATCTGTGAAGTTCTTGATGTTGTAGGGAAGGCAACACTGTTGGTGCACTTGGAGATCTCGTCCTTGGTGAAGCCACCCAATTCTATATGGTTGCAGGTGTTGTATGCTTGGTAGTCCCAGCCACTTCGATACCTCTATTGAAATGAGGTTATTTTGGCTCCCACTGCCAACAATGAATTACAGAGGTGAATCCTTCACTCACATCTTTGAGTGGAAAAGATGATCCACCTCCTCTACATCTTCAGGCTCATTCTTATCGACCTTCGCGGTGACAACAGTGGCATTGGGCTTTGCATCAATGATTTGCTTCCCTTTTTCATTCCCCTTGTTGAGTTTTGACTCAGGGTCAAAACATGCATCTAATTCGGAAGCCTTCAACTTGGCCACTGGCGACTGCTTGGTCTGACAGTCACTTGTGTTGTCAGTGGGGCTCTTATGGAACTCAAATCACTTTCCCGTGTCCTTCTTTGACTTCCTGGTGTTGTTCTTTTCTTGCGGCTTTGACGGTTTGTCTTGGATCACCCCGCGTTGGCTTTGTCCTTTGTTCTTCGGATTCGCAGATCCAAAGTCTCGCTTCTTTCGTTTAAACTTCTACTTGATTTTGACAGCATATCAGTACGTTGTGCTAAGCAAGGAGATGTTTAGGAACTCCATCTCATCTTCGATGTATCTGTGTAGGTAGCCATGGTATTTGAGTACCAAATGCTGCTCAGAATCATTGATACCCAACTGTATGTGAAGGGTATGAAAAATATTTGTGAACTCCAGCACATCTTGTTCCCTTCCCTTCCGCAGCGTGGTCCACTTTATGTATTTGTCCTCATAGATTTTGAGAGGGTAATACTACTCCTTGATGGTGTCTCAGAATGAATTCCAAGTGGGAGCAGTTGAAAACAATGAGTTCATACTTTCATCCTTCTACTCACAGTGGGTTTCCCACCAGTTTTTGACATGGGGGGTGGCTTTGAGAAGAGTGAAAGTGATCTTGTGCTGGCTAGAAAAATCATGAACAGAAAAATACCCTTCTAGTATATTTACCCATTTATATACGGCATATGCATCTATCCGACCCTTGAATATGAGGATTTCACAATTAACTTGTACCCTAAATGGTGTGGCATTTGTAGAGTAGCTGTTGGAAGTCGATGTGTCGCCTCCGGGTAGCTGTTGAAGGATCTGGGCAAAGTTTTCCATCATCGCGTTCCTTTGTCACTCAAGGGCTTCTTCGAGCAAGATTTTGATAGGATCTCTTGCCCCCTCATCTTTCTTTTCATTCACCATGGGAGGCCATCGGGATTTGTGAGGTTGGACTTGCAAAGGCTCAACCAGTTCAAGCCCTAACTCCTTATATCTTGACAACATCGGGGACATGCAAAGAAAAACAAAGAAAAAAGTAGACTGCTCTGATGCAACTGATCCAAATTTAAACAAGAACACAAAAAATTACATATATAACCATACATACAAAGATGCAGCGTAAATAATACTTCATTTCATTACTGTAAGATATTGAAATATGCTTACAAATAGAAACGGAAATAAACTAGCTGGGGCAATGGTAGCTTATCTCTGAGAAGAGATGTGGTGGCTACATGCCTCTGAACTGTCTTATAATGAGGCTTGAAGGCCTATTTATTGTTGATAAATAACGGAAAACCATAAGCATCAACAAACCTAACCCTAGGAGATGAAGCGCCAAACTATGGTCCCCGTCTTGGGTAAATTGGTCTGTCAACTTCCTGGGGTCGTAAATTTGGCATACGATCTCTGTTTGATGTGCACAATACCTTGCTAGAAAGATCTATCCGAGGAATACAACTTTGGGAAGAAGGACATCGGTCCATGGACCCATGTTGCTCCCAATTTTCACAAAAAAACGTTGTTTAGGGCCTCAAAACGGCTCCAGAAGTTCACGACCCAAAAAACTGCTAAAAATAGTAAATTGTGCTACAACTAAGGAAACTGGAAAACTGAAAGAGACATTTGTGGGGTCCAAGAGGGATAAGCAGGTGGCCACCAACATTCACCTAGATCATTGAGTTACTCCTCGAGGTCTTGTGGCACCTAAGGAAGGTTAGTAAGGTCTTAAGTTGTCGACTTCATTTCCTTAAAGTCACATAAGAGGTTGAGTCATATCATAGTGACCCTCATGTCATGTTTACCCCTTGAAAGTTAGTGAAAGTGGGTAAAGGTGGGAGGAGGCCTTTATAGAAGAGATGTTGCAATTTCTCATTATGTTATGTTATCTAAACATTTTGACTAGATAAAATTAAAAGTAAAACTAGAAAAAAAATTGAAGTATAATTGTTGGAAACAATGTTAATACTGAGGGGTGGGGGGGTGAATCAGTATTAAGGCTAATTTTAACTTTAATGCCAATTTATATTTATTCATTCAAACTTGACATCCATTATATGTAAGCAACCATTAACAACCATAACAGGATGCATCAACCAACATAAGCATACACATCATATTCAATAAACACATGAGACATAAACATTTTACATGGAAACCCTTTCAGGAAAAAACCACCAAAGATTGTTGTTGTTATTGATGTAAAATAAGATCACCTACTTTATTACATTAATCTATTTGTGAGCCACCACTCAAAGTAAGAACCAACTCCCTTCGATTGATTTATACCAACCACTAGCAGGAAGCACCAATTTCCTCCATTTGTACACACCTATCGAGCTTACCAAAAGCACCATGTTAAGAACCAACTTCACAGATTTGTTGCAAGAACCAACTTGTAGCTCCTTGGATTTATGAAAGAACTAACTTTCGTGAGGAACCAACCTCCAAGCCTTATCATACACCCACTAGAGATGGAAGCACTGACTTGTTGTATGTTGTCTCTAACCCTCACTCAATAAGGAAATCAATCTTCTCTTTCAATGGCACCAACTCTACCTGATATCAACTATGTTATCTTCTCACTTCGCTCACTCTGAAGCAACCCACTGCTCTCCTCAACAACAACCACTCATCAGAGCCCACACACCACTATTTTCTCTACTCCTCATCAACATACACCTAGTTCTTGGCCTTCTATTCCCTAGGCTCTCTCGACCTCTCACACCACAACACCACACTCCTCTCGGCTCTCTGTTCTCATAGAATACATTTATCTCTTAGGGTATTTCCTCTTCATAGGAACTCTAGGCCTCTCTCTACAGTACAAAGTCACTTAGCCTCACATAACATTGCGCACACTAACACAGAGCTCTTCTCACAGCTCACTCATGAAAATTTTTCTTTCCCCCACATTACTCAAGTATGCTCCTCTAGTTTTTTCCTCTCTTGTACATTGGTTGATGTTTCCTCTGCTTTGCATCACTCTGTCATTCACGTTACCCAAGTGTGTATTCCTGCATGTCTCTCTATCCTGTTTTTGCGTCTGTCTTGGACAATGATACCTCATTATCCAATGAGAATGGGCATTTGAGTTATCTCCATATTGAGAATTAATTTTGGGTCCTCTTGCACACTCTAATGAGTCACTCCATGCTTATTCATGGTTCACAAAGTTGGACAGTACTTCAGGATGGCTTCTCTAACCTTCATTTAATTCAAAGAGGCATGCACGAGAAGATTATGGATGGATTTATTTCAACTCGAGACAAACCCGACGCTCTTCGCTACGAATCATGTTCCTCGTTGTCTTGTCCTGATGACTTATGTCTCTATCTCCTACCTTCGAAAGTTCCCATTGACTCTATCAACCAACTCCTCTCTGCAATCATGGTCATTTCTTCCAACTCATCCATTTGCCATACACCTCTCTACTTCCATTTCAGAGATTTTACACCATAGTGCAATTTTAAAGCCACAACTTATCATAACTTTTCATTAAAATGATATTACAATATTATGATATTATGATGCCTTTATCCCCTCTTATGATTATTCTTAGCCTATTTTCTACCATAGGACCACTTCCTGTGACCAAGGGCATAGTACTTAGGTGTTAAGGCGTTCAGGATCGTCCCGAGGAACTTTCTCCTCTTGTTATAGCTCTCTCGCTTGGTTCTTTGGGATTTCACAACTAAACGACAACACGTTGGAATCCCTTGGTATCAAAAATTCTCTACAAATTACAATTACAGAGGAGTTTTGAAAGTTATACCTACGAAATACTTCCCGCATGGCATCACATAGAACTTAGGTGCTAATATCTTCTCTATGCCCTTAGGTTTCTTGGATCTCCATGACCAAGTGCTAAACAAAATCAAAGCTCCCAGTCATCTAGTCTTTCACAAAACGTAATTATCAATGAGTTATAAAAACTCCAACCCCCGAAATTCTTCATAACACTTAGGTGTTAAGCCTGCTCTGTGCCATTGGTTATTTTGGGTCCCCCTAACCAAGTGCCACTCAACATTAGAAGCTCCTTGTATCGTAAATTCTGCAAAAAGGAATTAGAACATAGTTACAATGTCTCCTTCTTTTGGAATACTCCATAGAACTTCGGTGCTAAGCACTGCTCTTCAATCCTGGTTCTTTCGGTCCCCAGTACAAAACACCAATCAATATTAGAAGCCCCCTCTTATCATAACCTTTCTAAAATATGCATTTACACAGGAGTCTCCTAATTTTGATATACGACCTTCGAGATCACGTCAAGCTGATGTCAAAATTTCCACATGGAATCTCCTTAGTGGTGACATGTGTCACCGATACTTTCCCCATTAGGCCACACAAAATGTCGAATTTGACTACCACATGTCCAATGTACTACCACATCATGCTAACATCATCTGCCTTGTTAGCTTCCCAACGCCAACCACCTGCTGCCATGTGTCCCATTGGAGGAGAGAGAATGGGTCCCTCAGTTCTTTGGTTTTGGAATGAAATCCTTTGTAATTCCTAATCTTCACAACCTCAACACTTTTCAAGAATTTTAGAATTCCTTTGAAACCTCTACTCCACAACCAACAACGATGACCAAGTGCCAACACTATCAGAATCTCCCTGTATCTGAACTTTCTCATGATTCAATTATTAAGAAGTTACTAGTTTCCAGTATTCCGAGGTTCTAGCCTACTTTGATTTTCATCCTTATGAGGTTTTGATGTCCCATACCTTTCAAAAACTAGCTCTGATATTCAACCTACTCCTTTTGGGTCTCTTTTAAATAAACTGCCGAGGAAATAAACCACCAAGGTATGATATTATAGCCTTTCTGATATCAACTTTTGAGAATCGGCTCTAGAAACTCTAGCCCTCCAAAATTCTGACCTTCTGAGGTCCCAACATGCGAGCTTGCTCTGTTATTTCGACCTGCTTAGGACTAACTTCAACAATCAATAACTTTTCATATTGATGGTCATTTATGGACTTCCACATACCGTTGGAAATATCTTTTAGAGAACCTTCTAGTGGAGAAGATGTGACGTATGATTTGAGCCCGTTTTCTACCTAAACAATGAGTCCAAACTCTTTGACATTCTTTCCACCTTTTCTCTTCTTCTTCTTCCTATAACCTACTCTTCAGCGGCATTTTACAAGGTTCTGCATACCATTGGAGAGTTCTTTCAGCACACTATTGTGCCATCTCCAAGAGTATCTGAGCTAATCTCTTGAGGAAGAACCTCCTAAAAATTCTGTGACTCCCAACCACCATAGTCATCATTTTATGGCTTCTCCAATAATCTTACTACTATGATGATTCTCTACTAGAGGCTACAGTAACTATGGGACTCTCCCTCAACTTGAAACATTTGTTGCCATCACAACTGGCCTAGTGGACATAAAAACTAACATATGTTTCCATAAACCTCCATGCTAGTTTTCTTGACATCAATGGAAACACTCCTGCCATCAGTTAGACAAATCCAATCTTCCCAACACATCTCCGGGCATGATTGTTGACATTAATGCCAACACACTTGCAACCACTAGCCATCCAAACAGTGCAAATTGTCCAACAATATCCCCCTTTTGGCGTTGATGGCAACATCTCAACCTCATCATAACTTAATGGCCAATCCTCATGCTTCTCCCACACTTCTCTTAGCATGAGACATCAATGGATTTCTCTCCTCTGCATGGACCATCAAAACTTCTCCAATGATTTTCTTCCCCTTTGTCATGAATGGTAAAGGGATATAAGCTTCCTTTTTCTTTTCCATGCAATCATTGGCTTTCAATAACCCGGGATCTAGCTATTTCTCTATAAATTGTACATATGTGATATGCTCTCCTGAACATATACTACCTTTGATTTGAATTTCTCTAGTTATGAATGCCTTAATATTATGGTTAAGTACTCTCTCCACTAATGCATATTTTTGAATGAATTAAAAGGAATTGATAGCACCTAAACTACGCATGGTCTTGTTGCTACTAAAAATACCAATCATTAGTGATGCATTGAGCTTTCTCTGCACCACTGCTATTGCTATCGAGACCGTGCTTACTTCTCTTAAGCATATCAACCACTTCTCCCCCTGAGATCATACCTCAAAACTTGGACCATTGCTTAAACAATACTAATTTCACAAAGAAATACATACAAATTGGATGTTGTACTAGGAAACCTCTTATAGCTCTTTCTCAAAAAGAAATTCCTACTTGCACACAAAGGCTACTTCATACAAACTCGGACCATCAATTGTCATAGTGATACTAATTGAAGACTAAGGGACATGAAAGATTATACCAATTGTATTTCATGAGCACAAGGTTGTTAGGCATAATCAAACTTACAACTGAAATTAAATAAGGGTATTTCAACCAACATGCAAACCTTTCATTTACACAACAATTTGTCTTCCTGAGGTTGGCAATTGTTGTTTGCTACTGCTATCAGATCAGCACCCCTTGATCCAATGCTCTCTGATCTCCTATAGTTTCTTCTTTACATCTGTGTGGGGATTGATCCTATGGACCTGAATTAACTGTGGTCTTCCTGTCATTCCATACTTCTACTGTAGCCCATATTCTTCTTTCTGAAACATAATATATTTTTGTGTACTCCCCCTGAAATCCTGATGGTTGTTGTTCTCCTCTCTCCTTCAATGCTAATAAATTTGAAATAAATAATTACATTACTATAATCAGCATGGCGACTTGACCATACCTTGACAAATCAGATTCACCTTTCTGTCTTTGCCATCTAGCTTCTTGCATCTGACTTATTCAGCCTCGCTTGAGGCCATTATCTTCCTTTACTGAAGAAAAATAAATGATTTACTCGCCTTGAGAAGATCATCCTCCATCTTCTTCCATACCTTCAAAGGTTGATTCCAAATAGAGCAATTATCATCTAGCCTCTTATTTTCCCATGTTTTGGCTTTCCCTTGGTTGCACACGGCTAGAGGGAAATTCTCCTTCAAGTCTTGTTTCTTAGCCCAAATCCTCTTTCTTCCTTTTTTATTTGTTTGTAAGAGAATGGAAATTGGGTTGTCACTTCGATTCTTCACTTGAGGCTTGGGCTGATTGCAGCTGGAGACTATAGAGAACTATCTCCTTCCTTTACTCTACATGTCCTTTTGATGTAGAGTGTTGAAGACAAAATTGGCTTCATTTGTTCTTTTATCTCTATTCATCCTTAATGGATGACATGATTCATTTTGACGCATCATCTGGGACACATGATTCAACTTCTCATGTCTACATCATGCTTCCTTGTGCCCAAAGCTACCATAATTGTATCATTCGATTTGGCTTAAGAATGGGGAAAAGTAATTGCCATATCTTCGATCAATCTTGCCAAAACCTCTATCGCTCCCAATATGCCTTATCCTAGCCTCGTTATGAATTCTTTGATTGCTCCTACCTAACACATCTTTTACCTCTTGTATGAAGTCTTTTAGAATTATAGGTTTATCCAGGATCCATTATTGGATTAAAGCTTGATTCCTTTTTGAAACCCAAACTAGCCCCTATGAGCTGAGATCTCTCCTTAACAAGCATCTCATCCAATACTTTCTTGCTCTTCTCAAGATTTTGATAATGAGATAACTATTTATTTTAATTTTATAAATCACGTCTCAATGATACTACTTCAATGTGTAGTCTCTCATAGTAGGCTTCCTTCTCACTCAATTTATTGGTCAACATGCCACTTAGCCTGCTAGCCTCTTCTTCTTGAGAATTAGGATTTAATATTGTTTTGCTCAACTTTTCATTCTCAAGGTCATAAATTTTCAATTTCTCCTCTTGATTGAGATTTTCCTTTGATAGGTCCTTGATCTCCTTTATAGATGAGATCGTTTTCTTTATAAAGTAAATACTTTCATTCAGTTACTTCTCTTCACTATCATAGGTGCTAGAGTCACCATAAAGATCTAAAACCATGTTTGTTTCCATCGAGTCTTCCACATGTCTAAGGGGTATCCCATATTCATCAATTCCATTGATACCACTATTCTCTTCATGGGATATAATCTCTTCTTCTTCAGAGGATCCCTCATTTTCTATTTCTACTAAAGTGGTTCTATCTTCATTGCTACTACTAGATGCATGGTTATATCTATATTAAAGTGACTCACATGAATCTATTTAATGAATAACCTATTTATTTAGATTCATCACAAAGAAACATATTACCTTTAGAATAGCCTAGTCTCTCTTCTGATTTTTCATCATTATCTCGAGAGTGATGAGAAGCAACTTGAGAATTAAGAGGAACACCTTCAATCTTCTCAGCATATCTTTTCTCGGATTATCCATTCGACTTATTCCTTCTCTTCTTCTCATCATTAGAAGCCTTTACAGATTTAGGTTCACTACTTTAGGATCATGGTTCTTCGACCTCCTCTTGAGATGTGTACCTTTCTCCTCCATATATATATTACAATTAGTCCAATAGTTCATTTGATGACTCATAATGCCTCACTCTATCAACATCTAGCTTAGATATCCCTTTCATGATGATTTCCTTGGCTTCTGTATTGAACTTATTCCTCTCTGCATACATCATAGACACCCAAATTTCCTCATTGACTATCATCATGTAGGCCTCCATTCTAATCTTCCAAATCTCATAGTCCGATCCATTTAAAAATGGAACTCATTGTGTTGTTAACCAAATTCAATTAGTCATTCTTTCCATTTTATCTACCTTCTAGCGATTAAGGTATTCCTGAAGGAACCATACTCTGATACCAATTGTTGGAAACGATTTTTATTCTGAGAAGGGGGTGAATCAAAATTAAGGCTAATTTTAAATTTTATGACAATGTATATTTATTCATTCAAACTTGGAATCCACTGTATGTGACAAACCATTAACAACCGTAACCAAAACCATATCAACCAACACAACATACATATCATGAGAAGAAAACACATGAGACACTGAGGTTTTACATGGAAACCCTTTCAGGAAAAACCCACCAAATCTTGATGTTGTTATTGATGTAAAATAAGAGCACCTACTCTATTACATCAATATTTTTGTGAAACACCACTCACATGAAGCACCAAGTCCCTTTGATTATTTATTAGAACCCATTAGCAAGAAGAACCAACTCCCTCCATTTGTAGATACCCATCCAACTTACCAAAAGCACCATGTGAAGCACCAACTTAATGGATTTGTTGTAAGAACCAACTTGTATCTCCTTGGATTTATGAAAGCACCAACTTGCAGGAGGAATGAACCCCCAAACCTTCTTAGACATCCACTAGATATGGAAGCACTAACTTGTTGTATGAAGGTTCCAACCCACACTTAATAAGGAACTCAATGTTCTGTCTTTGTCTACACAATATCAACTACGTTCTTTGCTCACTCTATAGCAGCTCGCTACTCTGATCAACAATAGTCACTCATAACAACGCACACACTGATTGCTTCTTCACTCTTCATCAACATACACTTAGTTGTCGACCTTCTATTCATTAGGCTCTCTCGACCTCTCACACCACAGTACCATATTGCTCTCGAACCTCTGTTCTCATAGCATACATTCAACTCTTATTGTCTTTCCTCTACAAAGGCGCTGTCATACTCTCTCTAGAGAAAAAGCTCACATTGCCTCACACAACAATGCACACACTCACACAAAGCTCTCCTCAACTCTCACTCACGACAATGTTTCTTTCTCCTACATTGTTCATTTTTTTCTCCTTTGTTTTATTCCTTTGTTGCACACTAGTCAATGTTGCCTCTGATGCCCATGACTCTGCCATTCACGCTAGCCGCGTGTGTACTCCTTCATGGCACTCCATCCTACTATTGTTGTCTTAGCCACTATTGCCTCATTATCCACTAAGAATGGGCATCTGAGTGATATCCATACTGAGAATTATTTCTCAGTCAACCTGCACACTCCAATGTGGCTCTCCATGCTTATTCATGGTTCACATAGTTCTTTTAAATGACCTCTCTATTCTTCATATAATTCAGTGAGGTGTGGACGGGAAGATCAGGGATGGATTTCTTTCAACTCAAGATAGGCTCAATGCTCTACTCTATGAATCGTGGTCAGCACTACCTTGACCCGGTGATCTCTATCTATGTCTCTTGCCTTTGACAATTGCCATTAAATCCATCGACCTACTCCTTCGCGTGATCATGGTCCTTTCTACTAACTCATCCATCTGCTATACACCTTTGTGCTGTCATTTCAGAGCTTTTACACCATAGTGCAATTTCAGAGCCACAACCCATTGTAACTTTTCATTAAAATGATATTACAATATTATGAAATTTTGAAGCTTTAATCCCTCTTGGGCTGACACTTAGCCTCTTTTCCACCATAGGACCATTGCTTGTAACTGAGGGCATATCACTTGGGTGTTAAGGCATTTAGTTTCCTTGCTTAGCACACCCATTCTCTTGCACAACACTATTCTTACATGCATAAAAAAGAGACTCATTTAATATTAGATACTAAGTTTATGCTTAAAATTAAAATAATTTCATCTCTACATAAAAAGTTCCCTTTGCACCCTTGATTCTCATTAATTAATTAATATGTACTATCATGTGGGTGGGAGGTGTGTGGAAGGAGAATCAGAACATTATGGAATACTTCTTATTCACACACATTAAAAGAATCCTTGAATACCAAGATTTGATATTTTTAGATTTTAAACGATAAAATTCGATGTTTTTAAATTTTAAACGATCAAAGTCATTGAACAGAGTTTTGAAAACCACAAATCTGGTATCAAGCTAAATGAACCCATATTGATTCACCCTTAAATGGAAATATTTATGGAGATGCAAAGCATTATGAATTAAATTTTTTTTCTCCTTGCTTTGCACACCCATTGTCCGCTCAACACTCATTTCTCAAACACATTAAAAAGCAACTTCATTTAATATTAGACACTATTTCATGTTTAAAATTAAAATAATTTCGTGCCTATGTAATAAGGTTCCCTTTGCACCCTCATTCTTTGGCTCATACCCCCTTTTGCACATCCTTCATTTTGCACATACTCACAACTGTATGTAGTTGTTCTTTCCCACAACTAAATTTGTAAAAGTAAAAAACAAAAAAAAATGAAATAAGAGATGAACCCAATAGAAATACATGTCTTGTTCCCTTGACCCCAACTTATGTAGAGTTGCTCACAACACTCAACCATGGATTGACCACTTACAAAATTAACCACTTTTTTAAATGAAAATGCCTCTACCACTGGAATTATGTAACATCAAGGCTCACTGAGGTAATGGAAAATCCCAAAAACACAAAATAACTAGGAGTCAATTTAACAGACAAAAGCTAATAAATAATTTAGATTTCTACTTTAAAAAAAATATGAATTTGATATTTCTTAAAATAAGAGTACACCTTATTTTAAATATTGCATATTTTTAAGATTTTCTAAAATAGTCTTAATCTAATTTTTCATTTTATGGATTCTTAATTTCTTTCAAATATTAGATTTTTTCCTTTCCAATTATAATTTTGTTTTATATATATATATATTATATATATATTATATATATATAAAATCTCATTAATGTTGAAAATTAACTTATAATTTTTTTATAAATTAAATTATAATAAAAATTCCTAATAAAATATTATTCTATTTTGAATCAAATTTCACTATAAATATTTGTAACACCAGATCACTCGACAATAAAGAATTAGTATCAAAATGTACAACGCCATCGCAAAACACCAGAACACTCCATGTTTTGTCATTCGAAAACACGAGAACACTCAACAATAAAAAAATTAGTATCAAAATATGCATTCTAATAAGTTTGTTGCAATATAAAATGGAAAATGAATTAAGCCTACACAATTGCCTTCCCTAAAAAAGCTTGATGAACCGGGTTTTCAGTATGTACTAGCAAACTTACCTAAATAAAAGACGAAATAAAAGACGAGGAGACATTCCTTGCTACAACTACTAAATCCAGCATTTTTATAGGCTTGATAGGAGCATCATCTCCTTCTAGTTCAATACCATTTTCTCGTATTATTTTTGTTGTTTTCATTTCTATTTGTAATAACTTTTTGCATTAACATTTTTATTTTCCAATACACATCAACTGTAAGGAGGTATTGGTTATATTTTTTTATGGGTGTCCCTCACGGGTCTTATAAGGAATGTTTTCCATAACTTTTGAATGTGAAGTGTAAACCACTACCATATTAATATGTTAAAATCATTAAACTATAAATATAATATTATATATTTAAATTGTCAAATTAATTTTAAGAAAATTTTTCAGCGTAAATTCACAAGAAAAATTATTTGTTTCGACGCATTTCCGACCAACAAGTGTGGTTCATCATCAAGTTGAAGAAACAGATCCAACCTTAACAGGTTAAATAGTCTGACTCCAACGGCTAACCTTACTGATGGCTAATTTTTATTTTTAGGAACCAAGGTCAAGAAAATTAGTTAAAATATGTGAATATAAAATATAAAAATAATTTGAATAGTGTTAAAGGTTAGTTAAAAAGTTATTGTTAGATAATTAATAGTTATTTAAATGGTACTTAATGTATAAATTATATGTATATAAATATAAAGTAATATATATATAAAGGTTAGTTAGAAAATTATTGGAAGGAGAAAATAAATTAAAAATAATAATAACTTGTCTTGACCATGAACCACATTTGTTGGTTCCAAACGCGTCAACAAATGATTTTTCCAAATGATTTTTCTTGTGATTTACACCGAAGAATTCTCTTAAACTTGTTATGAATCACAAAAGCCTCAATTCAACAATTGTAAAATAATATTATACATTTAAATTGTAAAATAACATTTAACATTTTAGCTAAAAAAAATTTAAAGTAAATTAAATAGTGAGAAGCATTGTGTCACCAGTACGAAACTCTTAACAAAATTGATGCACCAAATGATTTTGAAAGGCTAAAAATCCATGTCCCAGCTCAAACAATAAATTAGACAATTTTATTATTAAAAAAATCTAAAAAAATTTATTGAAAAATACATTGATTTAATTAAATGTTATTTGACATAGTAGAACTGAAACCTTAACCCCTTCTCTATATGTTTTAAACCTAATCTTTATTGAAACGGAAATAAATTAGTTCAAACTAGACTTTAAAAGAATATTTATATTTAAAAATGAAATCGTGGTTAGTATTCCTGTATGAAACAAAAGCTTAAGCATACGCATAAAATACTTTTCTTCAAATATGAAATAACGCCATGGTTGCACTCCAAATCCAATCAGCCATTTTAGGAAACAGAAACTAGTAGAGGCTGTCGTGAAGAGTTAGCAGTGGCAGCAAAACCATAAATATATTTTATTAAACATTATTGGGTACATATCTTATTTATTTAGAAGAGTACTGAGTGCGGCGTTTTGGCATTCACGCATGGATACCATCATCAACTCCGGTGTTAGCGAATGCGTTAAGAGCGAGCGCGTTAAGGAGAGCTAGAGCGTTACTGATCAGTTCAGACTCATCCTGCACGCGGACCTTCACCATCGCGCTAATCTTCCCCGCCGCCGCCTTCACATCCTGAAATCCGTTGAGGCAGGAGTCTTGGTCGGTGAGGGCGGCACTCATAAACGTCTGCATGTCGTTCATTTGAGGGTTGAAGTTGCTGCGCTGCAGCTGCTCCAACTCCTTCAGAGATTTCTGAATCTCGTTAACGGTGTCATCGAAATTCTGAATACAATCGTTGAGCGCCGCTCTTTCTCTTTCACTCATCTCAGCGCTTCTGCCTTTCAGGCCTGCTGCCCAAACGGAAACCGTTCGGGCATTAACGAGGCTCACGTTCATGGCCGCCTTGACCAGAGCGCAAAGCGTGGGCTTCAGAGATCCGGCGTATGGAGAAAGCGACGAAACACAGAGCTGCGGATACCGAGTGACCTGGCACGACGATTTGATAAATTCAGCGATGCTCGTATCGCTGTGCTGCGGATTCACGTCCTTCGCCGTAGCTGAAGCCATTATCGCAGAAACTATGATAACTAAAACAGTTGCAGGCCGTGAATCCATGGCGATATTATATAAAAAGAAAGAACAAGAAATGAAAAGCAGCGAAGGCGAACGCAGGGACGGAAAAGGGTTGTAAGTGGGCACAAGCACATACTATTGACGCGCTTTCATCCCGACATATATAGCCGAGTTCGCGCCCCTAGATATTGTCAATTAGCCATTCCAGGTCAGTGTCTCGCTGGACGGCCGATTCTCGAGGTCTGATTTGTTGCATGTTTTCATTCCCACTGGGTTGACCGTCTGTAGTGGGATGTAATGCACGTAGTTTAAGAATGAAATAATGTTTTCTGCCGAGATTTTGGGTAACACTTAGGTCATTTTTTTTGGATGAGAGATGGCCGATTTTAAATTTTTTATAATTTTTGGTGGTGTTTAATCTTTTTTATTATTAAAAATAAGATTTTACATATTATTATTATTATTTTGTAAAAAATTGTTCAATTGTTTTTAGTTGTTAATTTAATATTGTACACAATTTTAGATGTGATAAAATTGTTTCCATCCTGTTTTTAGCCAATTTACTTCAATAATACAACAATTTTAGATGTGATGAGGCAGCCGTAAATATCTAGATGAAAATGTGAAACAAAAATTTAGGTTTTGGAAATTTTGTTGGAATTTGGTCTTGCCAAATTTTAATTTTTATTATTTTAAATGGATTTTTTTATTGTATATATGGATTTAGCATTTTAAAAAATCATTAGAGTATTTAAATTGGGTGTTGCACATGATTCATATTCCAAAGAAATATTTTTGTTGAAAGTAAAGTTTTTTTTGGTGAGTTTTCGTTAAGTGCAATCCTTGAGGGATTCATTGAAATTACAAATTTGGCTAGTAAATAGTTTTCTAATTTATTTTCTGATCTAATTTGTCTAGAATCCATGAGGGATTCATTGAAATCACAAGTTTGGCTAGTGAGCTCTGTGCTATCTAAATGCCCCAAGGATTTTTTAAGGGTGTTGAATCCCTGTTTTTAAGGGCTTTGAATCCATATAACACAAATCAAAATTTCACTGCAATTTTTTTCACTAGAGATCTAAAGAGAGATCAGCGAAAAACTCCAAAAAAATCACACTTAAAAAATTAAAATAAAATATAATATTTTTTTAGTTAGATTGTATTTTAAGATTTAAATTCTCTTTAAGCTTTTCATTTTTTATTTTTTCCTATAATAACAACGATATTAAATATTTGGTAAAATTATAAATTATATAGAATTTTAATTTTTTATTTTTATGTAAGATTACTGGATTTATATTGGATAATGGTCATTTTAGATGGTAATCATTTTTTTATAATATTATAGTAAATTTATTAATTTTTATAATTAGTAAAAAATGTGAAATTGTATTTTTATTTCTAGATCTAGATGGTCTCAATGGGAACTACAACGCATATGAAATGGATATCCTTTTCCAACTGTAAAAGTTTTTGAGATTTTTTAGATTAAAGAGACTATGGTGACTACAAACTCATAAGAATAAATACACTATTAGTATACACTTTGCAAAAGAGCATTTAGCATATACAACATTCAATGCTATCATGGGAGATGCATATCCTCTACCAGCTGTATAATGAGCTTTATCCTAGATTATGAAGACTATGGGCAATACAACCCACTAAATTAACATACACCTTTCAAAAGAGCATGTGGTATACACAACTTTCAATGCTATTATGTGACATGCATATCCTTTGACATTTGTAGGCTATTAACATACACCATTCAAAACATACACCTTTCAAAAAAGCATGTGGTATAGACAACTTCCAATGCTATTATGTAACATGCATATCCTTTGTGAGCTATTAACGTAAATGTTCAAAACATACACATTTCAAAAGAGCATGTCGTATACACAACTTTTAATGCTATTATGCGACATGCATATCTCTTGACATTTGTGAAGGTCGTTGAGCTTATTAATTGTTGTATCTACTACATTATGTCTTACAATGTGTATATTAATAACTTATCTATTTTTACAAGATTGTATCTCCATAGTCACAACATAGTTTGCATGATGATAGATTTTGTATTTTTCATTATATTATTTTATTGTTTTTATTACTTTTATCAAGAGTAAGAAGGCTCTTTACAAATTAGAGTGAGTAAATATTGTGAGGTAATTTTATGTTGATTTACTTGTCTAAAACTTAAGTAAATATAGATTTATGTCATACAAGGGAGAGTTGGTTTGCAAATCAAGGTTTGTACAGAGAGATGTTGTCAAAAAAATATTATTTTATATTATATATTAAAAAATTAAAATATATGACAATAATGAAAATTTTAAATTAACATAAATTCATGTTAAAATTGAATTCATTATATCATAATAAAAATTCAATTTCTTAAAATGTATTTTTTTAGTGTTCAATATGAAAAAATAATCACTTATTAAATTATAATTTTGTATTTTTATAAATTTGATTCCTTCGAACAATTTAGGTTTAAAACAAATCCTCATAAAAATATATAAATTACTAAGATACATGTTGTCTAAAACTGTTTTAGTATTTATAACTTTTAATAATATTATACCACATGTATATCCTTTGTGAGTTCTAAAAATCAATCAACTTTACCTAAATTACTGAGACTATGCCTACTGCACTTAAGTAAAAATAGATAGATTATCAATATGCACTTTGGAAAAGAATATTTAGTATATAGATGTGGCATGTATATCCTTTACGAAATGTAAAGTATATTCAATTCCGTATTTTCTACCTACTATATTGTAAGCTCTATATTAATAGATTATAAATTTTTATAAGGTTGTATTCTACAAAGCCATAGCATAGTGTATGATGAGGAAATTTTATGAGTAGTTTTTAGTTGTGAATTTTTGGAGCTTCTCGGGAAATTTTTTTCCGGTCAAATCTTGATTAATTCTGTTTTAATGGTTTTTTTGGTTATATATATGAATTTATCACCCTTAAAAACTTGAGAACTTCCATTGTGAAGTGTTCACATGTAAAAATTGTTAATTCAATGAATCCCTTCCATGTTTTGGACTATATATATATATGAATTTATCACCCTCAAAAGCCTGGGAACTTCCATTGTGAAGTGTTCACATGTAAAACTTGTTAATTCAATCAATCCCTTCCATTGTGAAGTGTTCACATGTAAAACTTGTTAATTTGATGAATCTCTGCCTAGAAAAACTACATATATGAATTTACCACCCTCAGAAACCTCGAAACTTCCATTGTGAAGTGTTCACATGTGAAACTTGTTAATTCAATGAATCTCTTCCATTGTGAAGTGCTCACATGTAAAACTTGTTAATTCAATGAATCCCTACCTAGAAAAATTAGATCGCAAAATAAACCGGAATTTTTTCCAAAAAATCGCACTTGAAGAGTACTTGATTTTATAATGTTAGATTTTATTATTATTATTTTTATTACTTGTACCAAGAGTCAAAACTTTCTCTAAAACTTAGTGATTAAATATTGTGAGATAATGTTATGTTGATTTTCATGACCAGGAATTAAATAAACATATAATTATGTGATATATGGGAGGCTTGTTTTAACAAGCCTAGATCTATCTTAACTTTGATCTACCAAGGACCAAGAGGGATCAAATCTCTTTTTACTGTAAAAGAGGTTTGCATTTTAAAATATTTGAACCCTGTTAGCACTTGGTAGATCGAGAGTTAAGATGAATCTAGGATAGTTTTATAATTAATTATAAATAAATATATTTATAATTATATATTATTAATTTTAATTTTACGTAAATTTGATGAATGGCAATTATTATTATTTATTTTTAATTTACTTTACTTGTATCTGTATATCAATTTTATTGTGATCCAGCCAAAATGTTTATAAGACATTACAACATCTCTACATAGCCCCTCTCTAGGAATTCTTTTTTATCTTTTATAATTTTTTAATGGAGCCCAAATGTAAATGTTTACATCACTACAACATCTTCCCCATACCTATTTTCTTTTAGATTTAATTTAAAAAATGTTATAAAATAAAATTAAAGTTCAAAGGGCCTTGATAGATGGTGATTGGGTGCTTTGTTAAGGTACTCCCTCATATGAAGTCACTGGTTTAGTTCCTTGATTCGGATTTAGACATGAACACAACAAATTACAGATATAACCATAAATACAGAGGTCCAACAGAAATAATACTTCATTACATTAATGTAAAATACTGAAATATGCTTACAAACACAAATGGAAATAAACTAGTTCGGGTGATGGTAGCTTATCTCTAAGAAGAGAGGTGGCGGCTACATGCCTCTAAACTGCATTACAATGAGGCTCAAGGACCTATTTATTATTGAACAATAAGAAAAAAACCCTAAACAACCAAAACCCTAAACCGAGGAGATCTTAACACCAAGAGTTTATGGGCCCTGTTGGGATTAGTTAGATAACCAACGTCCCGAGGTCACGACTTCCGAGGTCACGACTTGGCCATATTATCTTGGTTTGACACACATGATACCCTGTTGGAAATATCTCTCTGCGGACTATGAAAGAAAATATGATTTGAATTAAATAATTGCTGGTACAATATTGCCAAAAAAACATCGTTTAGGGCCTCAAAACGGCTCCAAAAGTTTAGGACCCGAAAAACTGCTAAAAATAGTAAAATGTGCTACAATTAAGGACACTGGAAAACTAAAAGAAACAATGGTGGGGGTCCAAGTGGAATTGACGAGTGGCCACCAATATCCACCTAGATCATTCTTTGCTTTGATCGGGGTGATATATTGGACATGATAAAGATGTAGTCCCACCAAACTTATAAAATAAAATATTTTGATTTGGAAATGATTTATGGTTTATGTGAAAGTGGTATGTATAAGTCATGGGGTCAATATTCATGGTTAGGAATCTTGATATATTGTGTGTATTAAGTTTTAATTTAAAATAGGTTATAAAATTAAATTAAAATAAAATATTTTGATTCTGAAATGAGTTATGGTTTTTGGGCATGTGGTATTGATAAGTGATGTTATTTTATTTTCCCGTTGTACTATAGCAAAGCCTCTTTAGAAGTTCTTAGTATCCATGGTAAAATGAGGTTGAATATTTATGGTCAAGAATCTTGTTATAATGTAAGTATTCAATTTTTATGTTCTCATTAATGAAGTTCAAATATTGTTATGGAATCATTGTTTTAATTTATAAATTAAAATGGATCTTAGTTTATAACTACTATTTATATGATTTTTATACACTAGTATTCTTTACCTGTGACTTTTTGGAAAGTTTTCACGTTTATTTTCTGATCTAATTTATCTATAATCCAATAGATATTCATTGAAATCGCAAGTTTGATAGGTCGACTCTTCACAATCGAACTATCTCAAGTTTTTGAGAGTGCTCAATCGATATATGCAGTAAAAAAAACCAATTTAAACAACACAAATCAATATTTGGACAAAACATTTTGTCAAACTTTGGCCAGAAATACCCCAAAAACTCTAAAAAGTCACAATTACAGACTGCTACATTAATATATGCTTTTGGTTCAAATTAAACGCAATATGTTTTGGCCAAATCTTATTTTTTGTTGCTTAGAATGGGTTTTTGACTGTATATATGGATTTAACACCCTAAAAAGCCCTTATTGTGGAGAGTTTACAACTCAAACCTATGACTCTAAGAATCCGTTGCTTGATTGTAAACAATTATAGTACACAATATGTTCAAAAAACCTTTGTAAAAACGTAGAAAGATAGGCTACAACTATAATATATTATATATATATATATATATATATATATATTATATATATGAATTTAAAAAATGTTTACATCTAATGTCTAACATCATGCAAATCTCCCTTATACTGAGTGTCTCTCCATGCATAAATCAAAACCTGTATAAGATGTTGTCACATAACGTTAATTTATGTTGTATGACATCTCTCGAAAAAAACTAAATATGTAATAACCTTTAAAAGAAATTAAGTTCACATAAATGCATTTTATACTTGAATTCATTATATAATAATAAAGATTCAATTTCTTAATGTGTATTTTTTTGGTTGCTTAATATGAAAGAATTACATGTAATTAAATACTCTTTTTATATCTTTATAAATTTGATCCCTATTTACAAGTTATATAAGTTATATTGATTTTAATTTCGATATTCTATATAACTGATCTAATATTGGATAATGTTTTATTGATAAGTATCTTGTTTTTATAATATTAAAGTGAATTTATTAAAGTTTATTAATTTTTATAACTTGTAAGAAGTGTGAAAATGTATAAATTAGATGTTTAGTTTGAGGGCCTATATGGTTTGAATGGGGATTACAATCTCGTAAAATAGATAGGTTATTAATATATGCTTTACAAAGAGAGTATTTAGCATACAAAACATTCAATGTTATAATATGAAATGGATATCTTTTGCCAACTATTAAAGTTGATGAGATTTTCTTAGATTAAGGAGACTATGGTGACTACAACCCCATAGTAACATATAGGCATAAAAAAAACTCAATGCTTTCATGGGAAATGCATATCTCTTGCCAGCTATAAAAGTTTCACAAGGAAAGGAAAACAATGATGTTTTGATTCCTAGAACAAATTAGGCCATGAATGTAGTTTGATATCTCCTACAGGGTTATAGTACTGGATGGCTTCCACCATGATATTCCTTTTCTTCAATCTTGATTATTTGTAAGAAAAAATCTTGTTCTCCTTCGAGTAATCCTAAATGTTGTTTTCAGGTTATATGTTGGAGGCATTACAAGTAAAGAGATCCTTACTCAGGTAACCGATTACCTAAGACATTTTATCAATTGCTTCCCCACTTTACATGAAGCATTCCAACGAAGTCTAATCTCATTCCACTTTGCTCTATTTATTTATGGCAGTTAAGCTATGGAAGGCAACTACCAATACTGCCATTGGATAATTTCATATCATTCCCATGTGCTTCTTGACACAATATTATAAAATGCATTGCAGGGGCTTGATGAGTGCACATGGTTAAGCTTATTTCACAGGAATTCCATATAAGTCTTTCCAATGCTATATAATTCTTGATTTCAGATTGATCAGGGCCTCAAGATAAGTTATGAGTTTAGATATTCAATATGCATCAAGTTCTAAGCATGATGATCAATGACCAATACCCTCTTGAAAGTTTGTCGATCTGTTTACTATTTAAATGTATAGGTTAATAAAAAAATTCTTAGGAAGTGTATTCATGTCTCAACTGAGAGACCGCCACATGGGGCCTCCAATGCTATTGTTACTTACATTTATTTTTTTAATTTCATACTTGTAAGGTTACAATTAGTTCCTTTTTAAAAGAACATACTCTTGTCTTAACATTGATTTTCGTTGCATAAACATTTTCCTTTTTCCTCATGTATAATGTTGCATTATAAATTGTTTGTGTGTTATAGAGAACCTTTTATTAAAAATTTTACTTTTTTTTTTCTTTCTACTTCGATAAGGTTTCATTATAAATGAGACTTGAATTTATCCCATGGTCTCTTAATGTTGTAGAGGGTCGAGCCCTTGTTTTTCAAAATTGTTTGAGGTGCAAGGAATTTTAGGATTATTTTGTGATCTCGGTAGCAGTTTAGGTGTGATCATGGTATGGAGAGGGTGGAGGTGGTTTAACCTCTAAATTCCCTTGGTTGTCTTTGGATTGTTTATCCCATGAAATCCCACATTCATGCCTGGAATATGGAAGGGGGTGAATGGCTGAAAGAAATATATGTTTCAACCAATCTATGGTCGCGTGGAACGTGGAAGTCCTGAACCCGCTTGGTAATTGCATATGGTTAATAAAAGCTTAGTTTCTCTTTCTTTTGGTAAATAAATGTACGGGTTATTATATGGATTTAAATATTATTATCTTATGGCTATTTATCTGGTTGTATGATGGTTATAAGCATGGTTATATGAGATTTCTCAGTCATGCCTCTATTCATGGTTTTACTTGTAACTAAATAAATAATGAATGCAAGACCTAATTGATGACATGACAACTAATGTGAGAAGGTAGAGACACTTCTTGTTAAACCTTAGTTAAGTTTTCAGTCCCTTATGGTCAAACTTGCATTCATGACATGTAGGTTGCATATCTACCAAGTGTATGACAAAATGTCAATCCCAATTAGGGATGGTCATGTCAAGTCTTAGTTCTAGTTTTGGTTTGTAAGCATTATCTTCATGTATTTTATGAATTCTGGAAGTTTAATAGATTTCTAGGCAGAGGCTTAGCCCCAGCCCTAGAAAGTAGCCTTAATTTCCACTGTCACTCGCACAAAAAGGTCACAGTCGCACCGATGTAGGCTTATGGGAGAGACTAGGAACCCATAGTCACATGGAGGCCTTGGAAAGCGGGTGACTAGGATTCAAGGTCAGGGAAAAAGTGAGTAGCCTTAGGGGTTCAACACCTGGAGGGGTTGGGTGATCCAGATTTAAACAAGAACACAAGAAATTCATATATAACCATACATATAGAGATGCAACATAAATAGTACTTCATTTCATTACTATAAAATACTGAAATATGCTTACAAACAGAAATGGAAACAAACTAGCTAGGGCAATGGTAGCTTATCTCTGAGAAGAGATGTGGCACTACATGCCTCTAAATTGTCTTAGAATGAGGCTTGAAGGCCCATTTATTGTTGAGAAACAATGGAAAACAATAAACATCCAAAAACCTAACCCTAGGAGATGAAGCACCAAACTATGGGCCTCGTTTTGGGTAAATTGGTATATCAACTTCCTGGGGTTTTAACTTTGGAATACGATCTTCGTTTGATGCGCACAGTACCTCAATAGAAAGATCTATCTAAGGACTACAACTTTGGGAAGAGAAACATCGCTCCATGGACCCATGTTGCTCCCAGGTTTCACAAAAAACGTTTCTTAGGGCCTCAAAACAACTTCGGAAGTTCACAACCTGAAAAAAATGCTAAAAATAGTAAATTGTGCTACAATAAAGGAAACTAAAAAATTGAAAGAGACTGTTACACAGTAATTTGTCACTGTTTGTCACCGTCCCTGTTACCCCTCTCCCGCATCTTGGAGGACCCATTTCGGGACTTGTGAGAAGTGACAAGACTTGAAACCACTTGCCTTATTTACCTCTAAACATGAGCTCCATATGCCCTTAAGACATCTCCTGCTCATTGCCCCTAAAAATAGCCCTTTTTGCATTAGTGCTGGTGCCCTGTGTTATGCCCGCGCCAATGGGGAAAATCCTAAGGAAAGGGCACGCCATTGGCGCTCTGTTCCAGAGTCGCAATCGCGCCAACCATCTTGGGCAAAGTTTTCAACCACTCAAACCTCCGAAGGTTCTGTCCACCTCATTCACCAAACTGATTCCAAGTTGAGTGAGGATGGTTTGGCTTCAAATCTCCTTGGATGGAAAGTTGTTTGCCACCATTCCATGGAAGTTTCCAAATTGATGAAGTCAAATCCATGTTTTTGTTGGGGGATTGACCTTATCTCTTCCTTTTCCTCTATAAAAGCTTGTTCCCATGGCTTGAGCAAGCTAGTTCTAGTTCTAATAGCTTTGACTCTTGTGCAATACTTGTGCTGAAAGGACAGACATCAAAAGGTTGGAGTTGGCAGAGCCTTCTTTGTATCCTAAGGCTTTCCCTAATAGGAGACTTTGTCACTAAAGAGAGGAGAGAGCTTGTCCTCACCCCTTCACGCTTTTGCAAGACTTGTGTCGCTGAGCACCCAGCCAAAGGGGACTTGACTCAGGACGCTGGTTGTATCTCTTTGTTGAATATTAATAAATAGATGACTATCATTATGGTTCCATTCTTGTTGTACTTGTAATGGTTGATGTTGAATTATATCCTTCCTGACTGATGTATAATTGCATATATTAGATTTCACGCTTGGGTTTTTGTTTTTTCTCTTTGTGTGCAGGTGTCCATTCACGTGGATAGTGGAGGATCGTGACCGACCAAGGCAAAGGAATGCGAGCGCCATCGCTTCTACGAACTAAAGCGTTGGATCTCAAGTAGGTCTTGATCACCTACTCTTTATTTGCAATTAGGAACTTGCGTGATAGCATTGTTTGATTGTTGCTAGACCCGTTCTGGGCTAGTAGGGATCGACTCTATCCATAGAGGGGATTTACCTCCCCAACAATTTGGCGACTCCGCTGGGGAGGGCTTTCTTGTTGTTTGTTTTGTAAACTTAGACGGAGTCGGAAACACGGCCAGATAGCCTTTGAAACACTATTGCTTTGCAGTAGTGAAGTAGATCAAAGCCGCTTCAGTCGATCTCCAGTTTGGCTTACAAACTAAACAACTTGGAGTTTGTCTTGTATCTTTGGTTTTTCTTTTGATTGCTTGCTTAGATAAACCTTTGGATCGAATTTCTTGCTACCCCTATACCTTTTTGACTTGCTTTAAGCTTGTGACCCAAGCCCTGGACTGCGTATTTTTCTTTTGAAATTAGCAAACTTTGTCAGCGTGCTTTTTTCCTTCACAGTCGCGCTAGTGGCCCTTGTTGCTAACTGACAACCCACGCCAATCCCTGTTTAGTGCGAGTTGCAGCCTGACAGTCGCGCCAGGCCGTTTAGTTTTTGGTCCACTTGTTATGCTTGATGTCTGAGCTTGGATTTGCTTTTTTCCACCTCTTTTTCAGTTGTTGGAGTGTGCTTAAGCCTTGTTTGACTGGTTTGCAACCTTTGTCCTCCGAGTGTTTGCCTCTTTCCATCGATTTCACACCTCAACCCTAGGGCATCTAGTGGCCGTGTGCGTCGAGCCTCCCGTGGGAGTTTTGGGTTCTTTGATTATCCGGTTAACCTTGTGATTGCTTTTCAATTTTTCTTCAGTGATTGTTGAAGTATTTTTGAGTGATTTCCAAACAACTTGCTCTTGTTTTCTTGGATTTCATTCTAGCTTTGTTCGAGCTTGGATCACATAGCTCGTGTGAAGCCTTGTTTTCCTTTCAATTTGGAGAACTTTTTTAGTGTCTTGGGATTTCATTAAGTCTTCATTGGGTGAATTAGTTTCTTTGCTCAGTGTTGTTATCTTTCAAAATTCATTCTAGTGCATTGTGCTTGTGGAAAGGAATCAAATAATCTCTTTTGCACTTAATAGTAAATGGAATAGAACTTTTCATTATTTGCATTATTGAAAAGAAAAAGTTTTGTTTATTCGCCATTTGCTGCATTGGGTTGTTTGGTTAATTGAGTTCGTTTTGTTTGATTGAAACTCTTAACCTTCTTGTAGTTAGTATTCATTGAACGAAATGGCTTTCTTTCGCATGTAGCTTGCATCTAGGAAATTGTGGAAGATCACATACGGTAGGGCCTTAAACCAAAAGTTAACTAAAAGATCAACCATAAAATAAACCGAATTTACTTAAAAACGCATTGGAACATAACACAAACATTCTAGAGGTCTAGGCTAGAGACGTGCTCCGGTCATTAAACCTAGTCACTCTTGTTTTTGCATTAAGGTTGGGTGATTCCTCCTGGTGTGATTCAATTGTGGTCTAGCACGGATTTGGGCTCCCACGTACCGTCGCGTATATATGGGGAGACTCCACTAGGTTTGCATCCTTGATCCATAGGAATCCGTGTCTGCCGCCTTACAAGCCGTAACGCACCAAACACAGCATTCGAGAAGATTGACTGTAGTACGGAAAGTCCTTGGTTTTCATACGATTGCCAAGGTGTATAAGCAGTTTTACAGATTGTCTGGTAAACCCCTTTGCCTAGTTTCTCCAGAGCAGTCACTTTTTGATCCTTTTCAGACTCTATAAAAGAAAAGGCTCTATAGAGCATTTGTCACTTCGGGCTCTGAAAACATTCGAAGGCAACTAGAGTCACCTTTTGTCCTTTTCTCGACTCTTAAAACATGAAAAGGTCAAGTTGTGTCTTGGTGTCATAAAATTTATTCGGCTACGATAACATTTACCTTGGTAGATCTTGTGTGCGTTTAGTTTTGAGTAGGGTCTCTTATCGTTAGTTTGCTTAGGGTCTTTGTTTGATCATCCTGGCAGATCCATCAACTCCGTCTCCTGTCCCAAGTGACCAAGGGTCTCCATCTTCTGTTGCCCCTGAGACACCGGTTTGTGATGCTCTTCCCATTGTTCCAAGCATCCAACCGTTGAATTCTCGAGCTCTAGAGGACGAATTCTACGAATTTTCTTGGAACCCTATTTGGGAGCCCTCTGAAGAGGATTTTCCTGCCACTCCTGTCAGTGTCCCATCTCCGATGGCTTCTTCCGATATGGGTGACACATCTCATATGTCGAGTGGGCTGTCCGTCATGTCAAGTATTGATACTCCCATTTCGGCTACATCCCCAATCATCTCTATGCCCTACACCATTACACCTTTGGGTATCACGGTGCCGGCGCGCTATAGATCTTTCAGGGATGCTATGAACTCTGTAGCTTCCTCTTCTGTGTGGGATCAAAACATCGTCCCTACCACAGGACTGTTTGTTTCCCAAGTTCACCATATTACTGTTACAGCAGTCCCAACCAATCCGACCGTCTGTGTCGCGTCGTCAACTCCAGTTGTTAGTGCCGTTACAGTGTCATCCGCTGTCACTTCTGCTATAGGCCCATCTTGAGGTCCAACACAAAGTGGTCAATCGACACATACTGCTAGAGTTGTGCACCCCGCAAGTGGTGCTCCTCCTATTTCCGATCATATGATGATAGAGGAGGCATATTTTCAGTACTTGCGTAATGTCCAGAGTCCAGATTGGCAAGGCCCCTATTATGATCCTGAGAATCATTATTTGTATACCTCCTTGCCTGAAGAGCCTTATGTTGAGGCTTCCGTTCCATTGAACGTGGCTTGGGGTACCACCGGGTATGGTGGCGGCTAGTACCATCAAGGTCAAGGACAACCATCCCAAGGACCACCCTACCAGGGTCAACAACCTTACTCGTAGCCTAATCATGGGCAACAATTTTTCGGCCAGAATTACCCAGGTCAACAGGGAGGCCCGCAAGGACAACCCTATCAAGGACAGCCTTTGGCCTCTAGTGGTCCGTCTTTCACATATCTTGGGCAACCTTCTAGAAACCCGGTACCCAACAAGGCTACCCTTCGGGGCAACCTTATGGGAACCAAGGACAACCTTATGGTCAGTAAGGTCAACTCGGAAACCAGCAAGGCAACCCTTTTGGGCAAGGGGGCCAGCGTTATGTACAACAAGGCCAGCCTACCGCTCAGAAACCATCTGGTCAACAAGGACAATCCTCGGTTGTGCAAGGGCAGCCCCTCGCTCAGCAAGCTCGACCTTCTGGGCGAACGGGGCCGTCTCAGATCCGACCAGGACAACCTTCCGGCCAGATGGCTTAGCATGCAAGCAGGTACCAATCCCGGCCTCCTTATTCAGGTGGGTATCAATCCCAGCCTCCGTATTCAAGTGGGTATCAATCCGAACCTCCTTACTCGGGCGGGTATCAATCCCAACCTCCTTACTCGGGCGGGTATCCCAGCCTCCTTATTCAGGTGGGTACCAATCCCAGCCTCCTTATTCAGGTGGGTATCAATCCCAGCCTCCTTATTCAGGTGGGTATCAGGTCCAGCCTCCTTATTCGGGTGGGTACCAATCCCAACCCCAGCATTCAGGTGGGTATCAATCCCAACCTGGTCATCAAATGCCACCTGGTTCCCAGGCTCAGTATGGATACCAGCAACCCCAGGGGCAAAATCAATATACCCCATATCAAAATTACCAACAGTCGCAGGGTAATCCTTATCAAAATTATCAACAACCTGCTGGTCAGTATGGTAACCAATGGGGTGCTGGGGGGCAGAACCAGCAACCCGGTTCTGGAAAAAACCCTTACTGACAAAATCCTTCTGGACAAGGTCCTTTTGGACCTGGTCCATCGGGACAAGGACAATGGGGGCAACCAGGAACTGGATGGAATTCTGGCTCTACCTTGTATCCGGGACAAATGTCCTTTAACCTGCAGCTACCATTTCTAGCGACGTTGGAACTGCTTGATGTGTCAAAGTTAACAAATGATCCCATTTTACACAATCCACAATGGCCACCGGTTCCAACTAAGATACCTAGTGATTGTCCCAAATTTGATGGGAAAGCTGGGGAGGACCCTCAAGCTTGTGTGATGACGTATCACTTATGGTGTTCGTCCAATTCATGGCTCGATGATTCGATTCGGCTTCGCCTCTTTCAGAGGACCCTCACTGGTTCGACAGCTAAATGGTATATTGAATTGACCCGCGCATCATTTCAAGATTTCAATTCGTTGGCCATGGCATTCCTTACTCACTTTCAGTTACCCATTCGGTACGAGACAGGGACACACCTCCTTACATCTCTTAAGCAGGATACTGCTACACATATCTTCGATCATATTCATGAATGGAGAAGGCGTCGTAGGTTGATCAAGTTCTGGATTCCTGATCAACTCCTCACTGACTGGTTCACGACTTCCTTTGTCCCCAAGATTGCACAGGACATTGCTATGGGAGCTTGTGTAACTGAAGAGCAAGCGATCGCACGGGCTCAGTACCTAGACTTAGTTTACTCTCAGTCTGGTACCTTGTATGAGTACTTGCCGGATGCCATGAGGCCCAGTACATCCAAGGCTCCGCCCAAGCCATCTGTTGATGGAGTCATTGGCTCTGTAAACCCGGCCTCTAAAAAATCATCGAACCCTGGGAAGCAAAAGTCAAGTGCATCCAACGAAAACACTTCTCAGGGTGGTTTAAATTTTGGTAATACTTCCGAGGTCAACGCTGTCCAGTCCACCACGGCGGGCAAGGCCTTGAAAGGAAAAAAAAAGGAAAAGGGGAAAGGGAAAAATAAATCCGAGAAACCTAAACAGAAATCCTCTAAACCTCCAGCAGAGGAAGGAGCTAAGCGCAAACCCAAGTATCCCTGCCTCATTTGTGAGGAGGATCACTATACTAAGGACTGCCCTAGGCGGTCCGAAGTTAGTCGTTTGTTGAAAGGTGCTCCTAGGGTCCCTGCGGTTCTTAAAGAACCCTTTCCCTCTTAGCAAACTCAAATGGTGGCTGATCCCTCTTCTTCTCCCTTCGGTTCCCAGGTCTTCATGGCTGGAAGTATTCCTGTTCATGTAACAACTCGAGTGAAGGAGTATCCGTCATCTGCCATGAAGGAGCCAGAGGTTCCCCAAGCGCTCCTTCGTCCAGCTCTGGTCCCCTCTATATCGAGAGAACGAGTACTGAGACGACAATCCGACCCCCTCCCAAAGGGGTACTCAGAAGATCTTCTTATAATCCGAATGCTCGTGCTGCCCAGCACTATAGCATCGTAGAGGACTTAGCGCAGGCTCCGTCGGCTATGTCCGACTTAGAGGTCCTTCAGAGTTGCCCCCCCCAGAGGAAGTCCCTGCTATCGGCCATCGGTGGCATCGACCCAGCAGACTTGGATTTGATTACCTTCGACCTCGAGAGCCATGTTCCTCGACTGCCTCATCAGATCGCTTTTCTCATTCAACTCGTCATCAATTCCAAAACGATCCATCGTACAATTATTGATGAAGGCGCATCAACCTACATCATGTCTATTGCATGTTGGAAAGTGATTGGGTCTTTGACTCTGAGTCAGTCTCCAACGACCTTGGAAGCATTCGATGGGAGAGAATCCCAACCTTATGGTATTCTTCAACGACTACCAATCACCTTAGAAGGGAAGACTGTGGAGGTAGAAGTTGAGGTTGTTGACACAAATCTCACATATAACCTCCTTTTGGGCCAGAGTTGGACGTATTCCATGCGTGCCGTGGCTTCATGCCTCTTCCGTGTCATTCGTTTCCCCCATCAGGGGAAAATTGTCACGGTTGACCAACTTTCTTTCTTCCCTTCCTCTTCTGAGGGGAATGTACCGTTCGTTGAGCATATCGCTGTTCCGTTTGAGAGTGTGGGAGCCAGGCTTTTCAAAGACCCTACCCTTATGGGTGTCTTCTCCCTCCCACCTTCGAGCCTTGCTTCACTTGCTTTGGTCTCGGCTCGTTCTAATCCTTCGTTGCACTATGTTGCAACCCTCGGTCCCTCTACCAACGGGGGCACTGATCCTCTAGCTTGTAAACCTCGCTCAGCCGGGGGGCATGGGCAGATCATCAGTGCCATTGATCATTTTAGACAACAGGCTGAGCGATGCTTACATTATCTAGGTCGGTTATGCATCAGTGCGATAAGGCAAAGTCCTGAAAAGGGCTTGACTTGAATCAAGTATCACGCGAGCTCTCTCTTTTCTTGTTGTACATGCATATGCTTTTTAAGAGTGTGTTGTGTGCGTGCGTGTTTATTTAATTTTTATCTCAATGTGTCGGCGTGATCGCCGCTTATTGTGTCTTTTGCTTCTTGAACAAATGTCTGGATCACCTTACGTTGGTTTCGTTGATGGTGCTTCCCGCAGTACTCGCAATCTGTCATCTGTGGCATGGGTGATCTACGATCCTCATGGTGAGTTAGTAGATATTCAAGGAGTGTGTCTGAGTTGTACAACGAACAATGTGGCTGAATATAGTGTTGTAATTGAATTATTAGCCGAGGCGATTAACCTTGGAATCCGCTCATTGGTTGTAAACTTAGATTCGCAACTTGTAGTCCACCAGCTCAACGGACGATATTCTGTCAGAGATCATCGTATTTTAAGGTTGTATTTACGTGTTAAGTTATTGGAAAGAGATGTTGATTACATTACTTATCATCACATTCCAAGGAGACTTAATGCAATAACTGATGCATTGGCTAATTATGTATTGGACAGGCATTTGCACAATATGTAAATCAACAAAACACAGGAAGCATAAGATACAATAAAAACACCATGTATATATATATCATGTGGCGCACTGAGGCGCTCAAAAAATAGAATGTACATGTCTAGATAGAGTCTGTGTTCCCAGTACATCTGAGACACATGTCTCTCAAAAAATATATATGCAGAAAATAAAGTCTAAAAGCCTAAGCACGGTGGTGCTCATGATAACACATCACCACCCGCACCAATCGTCTCAGCAAACGGTGGATGCGGGTAGGCACCCCTACTGTATGCCTTTGGTAAGCAAGAGGAACATCTGCCAGTCTGACATAACCACGAATCCCTTGGGCAAGCCCCTCGAGATTGTGAATCAACTCCACCCCCACTGCCGGTGGGTCGGCTGTGGGTTGGCCTCTTCGCACTGTAGGGGATAGCCCGGCTGGTCACTCTGGGCCCACATCTGCACATAGGTATAATCATAATTAGATCAGGCATGTATCGAAAAAGACAAAAAAAATAGAAAACATTAAAACCGAGGAGTGCATACCTAGCTCCTCCTCCCATTCCTCCCCCTCTAGTATGGAAGGTCTGGGTCTCCCATGAAACTGGTCCCTGCATACGGCCAATTCTGGATCACGATGAACTGCCATCGGAGCCATATGAAGAACTCAGGATGCCAATACATCTCCTGGTCTCCTCCTCCCCTGGGCATCAGTGCTGCCCAGCGAGCCATTCTAGGCTCTTGTGGCAATGGGTCTGCCACCACAGCTCTCTGAATCTGGAATAGTGGTATTCGTTCCAGGAAGAATGATACCACGATGGAGCCATATGAAAACTGTTTCATCTCATCTCGCTTGCAATTGGTGAGTTGCCTTTTAATGTTAGTAGTCACCGTAGAAACCCAGTTAAAAACGGTCGGACTGAGGCATTCAGTCGCTAAGGTCAGGTGGTTCTTGCTGGCCTCATGGGACGCTTGTACCCCAGCTGCGTGTGTGATGGTGAAAAGGATGGCTTTCAGTGTCAAATCCCGGATGGTGGTGATCAACACCTTTGCACTCTGCTGCCCAAATTGTGCTTCAAGGCACACTCAATCTTTCACTTCACCAACCCTCTCTCCAGAAGGTCTACTACCTGTCAGGATAGGAACCGCCCCTCTCCGCGACAATCCCGTAGTGAAATACACATCGGAGACCTCGAGCTCCAGGGTCTGATTCCGCAGACGGAACACTTGGTCATCTACGTCCCAAGCATCAATGATAAACTGCAGCAACTCAGGTTGCGCCCGCATGGATGATGTAAGGAAGAATTTCTTAAGGCTGCAGTCCCTCAGGGCGTTCATTTACCCTTTGTCCTCAATGGCTGAGGCATCAATAATGTCATGTTCTCGCTCTTTCCATACTACCACCATTTTGACCTGTTTCCTGCACCCACAAGAACAAAATTACCTTCATTAGAACATTAGACAAATGCTAATCCAAAGAAAATTCAATTTGGATGGGAAAAAACATGGGAAAAATTGGGTCACACGGTTAGCACAACTGTTCTTAAAACATTCGCGCTAATGGTGCAGCTCCCTTGGGTTTTTTACCCCATTAGCACGGGTTTGCGCTGGATACCCGCGCCAATGGGGCGAAGCCCTAATTTGGCAATTCCCCCTTGTTGGGGCCCAATCAGGAACTAAATGAATTAAAAATGGTATGAAAATGGAGCTAAGGGAAGTGCCTCTTACCTGGAACTGACGAGGTCGCAAATGGTTGCTTGGATTGATCGCAATCGCCGCCTGAAGTTTGCCTCTAAATGGACTCTTTTCACTCTTCAAGAGGTTAAATGGTGAAAGTAATTTTAATTTTAAATTTTCACCCTATTTATAAGATTTTTAACTCATTTTTGGTTTAAAAAGGTTATTTTTGAGTATTTTAATGTACTTTTGGTCGAAAATGGGTTTTGCGTTTACTTCTTGTGCAGCAACAGGTCTCTTGCATAGCTTCGACGGTGAAACGAGTTGTATTTTATACTTTTTCGGACTCAGTAAATACGCGAAAAATTCAATATGGAGTCATCTTTTAGCTCTTTTCTGACTCGCTAAACGTGAAAAGATTGCCGAGTTATTCCTCTTGACTCGTTAAAAGTAAATAGGAGGCGGTCGTTTTTAAACTCTTTTTCCCGACCGTATAAAACATGAAAAGATTGTCGGACCCTTGTCGTTTCAGGTTCGTTAATGGAAACGAAATGACGTGATATCAATCGCTTTTTTACTTTTTCAGATTGATGTCACTACTTACGAAAATTGCTTGGTCGTAATGATCGGGCGGTTCTGTCGAGCATAGTTTTATACTTTTTCGGGCTCGAGAGACACAACTCTACGAAAAAGGACACCCCTGGAGTTTTCTTTTCGCTGTCTTTTCAAACTCTCTAAACATGAAAAGGCAACGAGTTCTTCCTTTGTCAGACTCGTTAAAACTTAATGACACCGGATTCCGTCGAAATGATGCCCTTCAAGCATATGCTATCCCCCATCAAGCTTGTCATCCAAAAATAACCGGGGTACTCGCCAGAAATGGTGGGGGAAATAAAGGAATCATAATCGTCGTCATCGGCAGTATGTC
>APFE031356550.1:0-12058 GCA_000404065.3 Pinus taeda | reverse complement strand
AGGCCTATTTATTGTTGATAAATAATGGAAAACCATAAACATTAAAAAACCTAACCCTAGGAGATGAAGCGCCAAACTATGGTCCCCGTCTTGGGTAAATTGGTCTGTCAACTTCCTGGGGTCGTAAATTTGGCATACGATCTATGTTTGATGTGCACAATACCTTGCTAGAAAGATCTATCCGAGGAATACAACTTTGGGAAGAAGGACATCGGTCCATGGACCCATGTTGCTCCCAATTTTCACAAAAAAACGTCATTTAGGGCCTCAAAACGGCTCCGGAAGTTCATGACCCAAAAAACTGCTAAAAATAGTAAATTGTGCTACAACTAAGGAAAATGGAAAACTGAAAGAGACATTTGTGGGGGTCCAAGTGGGATAAGCAGGTGGCCACCAACATTCACCTGGATCATTGAGTTACTCCTCGAGGTCTTGTGGCACCTAAGGAAGGTTAGTAAGGTCTTAAGTTGTCGACTTCATTTCCTTAAAGTCACATAAGAGGTTGAGTCATATCATAGTGACCCTCATGTCATGTTTACCCCTTGAAAGTTAGTGAAAGTGGGTAAAGGTGGGAGGAGGCGTTTATAGAAGAGATGTTGCAATTTCTCATTATGTTATGTTATCTAAACATTTTGACTAGATAAAATTAAAAGTAAAACTAGAAAAAAAATTGAAGTATAATTGTTGGAAACAATGTTAATACTGAGGGGTGGGGGGGTGAATCAGTATTAAGGCTAATTTTAACTTTAATGCCAATTTATATTTATTCATTCAAACTTGACATCCATTATATGTAAGCAACCATTAACAACCATAACAGGATGCATATCAACCAACATAAGCATACACATCATATTCAATAAACACATGAGACATAAACATTTTACATGGAAACCCTTTCAGGAAAAAACCACCAAAGATTGTTGTTGTTATTGATGTAAAATAAGATCACCTACTTTATTACATTAATCTATTTGTGAGCCACCACTCAAAGTAAGAACCAACTCCCTTCGATTGATTTATACCAACCACTAGCAGGAAGCACCAATTTCCTCCATTTGTACACACCTATCAAGCTTGCCAGAAGCACCATGTTAAGAACCAACTTCACAGATTTGTTGCAAGAACCAACTTGTAGCTCCTTGGATTTATGAAAGAACTAACTTTCGTGAGGAAAAGACCTCCAAGCCTTATCATACACCCACTAGAGATGGAAGCACTGACTTGTTGTATGTTGTCTCTAACCCTCACTCAATAAGGAACTCAATCTTCTCTTTCAATGGCACCAACTCTACCTGATATCAACTATGTTATCTTCTCACTTCGCTCACTCTGAAGCAACCCACTGCTCTCCTCAACAACAACCACTCATCAGAGCCCACACACCACTATTTTCTCTACTCCTCATCAACATACACCTAGTTCTTGGCCTTCTATTCCTTAGGCTCTCTCGACCTCTCACACCACAACACCACACTCCTCTCGGCTCTTTGTTCTCTTATAATACATTTATCTCTTAGGGTACTTCCTCTTCATAGGAACTCTAGGCCTCTCTCTACAGAACAAAGTCACTTAGCCTCACATAACATTGCGCACACTAACACAGAGCTCTTCTCACAGCTCACTCATGAAAATGTTTCTTTCCCCCACATTACTCAAGTATGCTCCTCTAGTTTTTTCCTCTCTTGTACATTGGTTGATGTTTCCTCTGCTTCCCATCACTCTGTCATTCACGTTACCCAAGTGTGTACTCCTGCATGTCTCTCTATCCTGTTGTTGTGTCTGTCTTGGAAAATGCTACCTCATTATCCAATGAGAATGGGCATTTGATTTATCTCCATATTGAGAATTAATTCTGGGTCCTCTTGCACACTCTAATGAGTCACTCCATGCTTATTCATGGTTCACAAAGTTGGAAAGTACTTCAGGATGGCTTCTCTAACCTTCATTTAATTCAAAGAGGCATGCACGAGAAGATTATGGATGGATTTATTTCGACTCGAGACAAACCCGACGCTCTTCGCTACGAATCATGTTCCTCGTTGTCTTGTCCTGATGACTTATGTCTCTATCTCCTACCTTCGAAAGTTCCCATTGACTCTATCAACCAACTCCTCTCTGCAATCATGGTCATCTCTTCCGACTCATCCATTTTCCATACACCTCTCTACTTCCATTTCAGAGATTTTACACCATAGTGCAATTTTAAAGCCACAACTTATCATAACTTTTCATTAAAATTATATTACAATATTATGATATTATGATGCCTTTATCCCCTCTTATGATTATGCTTAGCCTATTTTCTACCATAGGACCACTACATGTGACCAGGGGCATAGTACTTAGGTGTTAAGGCATTCAGGATTGTCCTGAGGAAATTTCTCCTCTTGTTATAGCTCTCTCGCTTGGTTCTTTGGGATTTCACAACTAAACGACAACACGTTGGAATCCCTTGGTATCAAAAATTCTTTACAAATTACAATTACAGAGGTGTTTTGAAAGTTCTACCTACGAAATACTTCCCGCATGGCATCACATAGAACTTAGGTGCTAATATCTTCTCTATGCCCTTAGGTTTCTTGGATCTCCATGACCAAGTGCTAAACAAAATCAAAGCTCCCAATCATCTAGTCTTTCACAAAACGTAATTATAAATGAGTTATAAAAACTCCAACCCCCGAAATTCTTCATAACACTTAGGTGTTAAGCTTGCTCTATGCCCTTGGTTATTTTGGGTACCCCTAACCAAGTGCCACTCAACATTAGAAGCTCCTTGTATCGTAAATTCTGCAAAAAGGAATTAGAACATAGTTACAATGTCTCCTTCTTTTGGAATACTCTATAGAACTTTAGTGCTAAGCACTGCTCTTCAATCCTGGTTCTTTCGGTCCCCAGTACAAAACACCAATCAATATTAGAAGCCCCCTCTTATCATAACCTTTCTCAAATATGCATTTACACAGGAGTCTCCTAATTTTGATATACGACCTTCGAGATCACGTCAAGCTGATGTCAAAATTTCCACATGGAATCTCCTTAGTGGTAACATGTGTCACCGATACTTTCCCCATTAGGCCACACAAAATGTCGAATTTGACTACCACATGTCCAATGTACTACCACATCATGCTAACATCATCTTCCTTGTTAGCTTCCCAACGCCAACCACCTGCTGCCATGTGTCCCATTGGAGGAGAGAGAATGGGTCCCTCAGTTCTTTGGTTTTGGAATGAAATCCTTTGTAATTCGTAATCTTCACAACCTCAACACTTTTCAAGAATTTTAGAATTCCTTTGAAACCTCTACTCCACAACCAACAACGATGACCAAGTGCCAACACTATCAGAATCTCCCTGTATCTGAACTTTCTCATGATTCAATTATTAAGAAGTTACTAGTTTCCGGTATTCCAAGGTTCTAGCCTACTTCGATTTTCATCCTTATGAGGTTCTGATGTCCCATACCTTTCAAAAACTAGCTCTGATATTCAACCTACTCCTTTTGGGTCTCTTTTAAATAAACTGCCGAGGAAATAAACCACCAAGGTATGATATTATAGCCTTTCTGATATCAACTTTTGAGAATCGGCTCTAGAAACTCTAGCCCTCCAAAATTCTGACCTTCCGAGGTCCCAACATGCGAGCTTGCTCCATTATTTCGACCTGCTTAGGACTAACTTCAACAATCAATAACTTTTGATATTGATGGTCATTTATGGACTTCCACATACCATTGGAAATATCTTTTAGAGAACCTTCTAGTGGAGAAGGTGTGATGTATGATTTGAGCCCATTTTCTACCTAAACAATGACTCCAAACTCTTTGACATTCTTTCCACCTTTTCTCTTCTTCTTCTTCCTATAACCTACTCTTCAGAGGCATTTTGCAAGGTTTTGCATACCATTGGAGAGTTCTTTCAGCACACTAACCAATTGTGCCATCTCCAAGAGTATCTGAGCTAATCTCTTGAGGAAGAACCTCCTCAAAATTCTGTGACTCCCAACCACCATAGTCATCATTTAATGGCTTCTCCAATAATCCTACTACTATGATGATTCTCTACTAGAGGCTACAGTAACTATGGGACTCTCCCTCAACTTGAAACATTTGTTGCCATCACAACTGGCCTAGTGGACATAAAAACTAACATATGTTTCCATAAACCTCCATGCTAGTTTTCTTGACATCAATGGAAACACTCCTGCCATCAGTTAGACAAATCCAATCTTCCCAACACATCTCCGGGCATGATTGTTGACATTAATGCCAACACACTTGCAACCACTAGCCATCCAAACAGTGCAAATTGTCCAACAATATCCCCCTTTTGGCGTTGATGGCAACATCTCAACCTCATCATAACTTAATGGCCAATCCTCATGCTTCTCCCACACTTCTCTTAGCATGAGACATCAATGGATTTCTCTCCTCTGCATGGACCATCAAAACTTCTCCAATGATTTTCTTCCCCTTTGTCATGAATGGTAAAGGGATATAAGCTTCATTTTTCTTTTCCATGCAATCATTGGCTTTCAATAACCCGGGATCTAGCTATTTCTCTATAAATTGTACATATGTGATATGCTCTCCTGAACATATACTACCTTTGATTTGAATTTCTCTAGTTATGAATGCCTTAATATTATGGTTAAGTACTCTCTCCACTAATGCATATTTTTGAATGAATTAAAAGGAATTGATAGCACCTAAACTACGCATGGTCTTGTTGCTACTAAAAATACCAATCATTAGTGATGCATTGAGCTTTCTCTGCACCACTGCTATTGCTATCGAGACCGTGCTTACTTCTCTTAAGCATATCAACCACTTCTCCCCCTGAGATCATACCTCAAAACTTGGACCATTGCTTAAACAATACTAATTTCACAAAGAAATACATACAAATTGGATGTTGTACTAGGAAACCTCTTATAGCTCTTTCTCAAAAAGAAATTCCTACTTGCACACAAAGGCTACTTCATACAAACTCGGACCATCAATTGTCATAGTGATACTAATTGAAGACTAAGGGACATGAAATATTATACCAATTGTATTTCATGAGCACAAGGTTGTTAGGCATAATCAAACTTACAACTGAAATTAAATAAGGGTATTTCAACCAACATGCAAACCTTTCATTTACACAACAATTTGTCTTCCTGAGGTTGGCAATTGTTGTTTGCTACTGCTATCAGATCAGCACCCCTTGATCCAATGCTCTCTGATCTCCTATAGTTGCTTCTTTAAATCTGTGTGGGGATTGATCCTATGGACCTGAATTAACTATGGTCTTCCTGTCATTCCATACTTCTACTGTAACCCATATTCTTCTTTCCGAAACATAATATATTTTTGTGTACTCCCCCTGAAATCCTGATGGTTGTTGTTCTCCTCTCTCCTTCAATGCTAATAAATTTGAAATAAATAATTACATTACTATAATCAGCATGGCGACTTGACCATACCTTGACAAATCAGATTCACCTTTGTGTCTTTGCCATCTAGCTTCTTGAATCTGACTTATCCAGCCTCGCTTGAGGCCATTATCTTCCTTTACTGAAGAAAAATAAATGATTTACTCGCCTTGAGAAGATCATCCTCCATCTTCTTCCATACCTTCAAAGGTTGATTCCAAATAGAGCAATTATCATCTAGCCTCTTATTTTCCCATGTTTTGGCTTTCCCTTGGTTGCACACGGCTAGAGGGAAATTCTCCTTCAAGTCTTGTTTCTTAGCCCAAATCCTCTTTCTTCCTTTTTTATTTGTTTGTAAGAGAATGGAAATTGGGTTGTCACTTTGATTCTTCACTTGAGGCTTGGGCTGATTGCAGTTGGAGACTATAGAGAACTATCTCCTTCCTTTACTCTACATGTCCTTTTGATGTAGAGTGCTGAAGACAAAATTGGCTTCATTTGCTCTTTTATCTCTATTCATCCTTAATGGATGACATGATTCATTTTGCTGCATCATCTGGGACACATGATTCGACTTCTCATGTCTACATCATGCTTCCTTGTGCCCAAAGCTACCATAATTGTATCATTCGATTTGGCTTAAGAATGGGGAAAATTAATTGCCATATCTTCGATCAATCTTGCCAAAACCTCTATCGCTCCCAATATGCCTTATCCTAGCCTCGTTATGAATTCTTTGATTGCTCCTACCTAACACATCTTTTACCTCTTGTATGAAGTCTTTTAGACTTATAGGTTTATCCAGGATCCATTATTGGATCAAAGCTCGATTCCTTTTTGAAACCCAAACTAGCCTTCATGAGCTGAGATCTCTCCTTAACAAGCATCTCATCCAATACTTTCTTGCTCTTCTCAAGATTTTGATAATGAGATAACTATTTATTTTAATTTTATAAATCACGTCTCAATGATACTACTTCAATGTGTAGTCTCTCATAGTAGGCTTCCTTCTCACTCAATTTATTGGTCAACATGCCACTTAGCCTGCTAGCCTCTTCTTCTTGAGAATTAGGATTTAATATTGTTTTGCTCAACTTTTCATTCTCAAGGTCATAAATTTTCAATTTCTCCTCTTGATTGAGATTTTCCTTTGATAGGTCCTTGATCTCCTTTATAGATGAGATCGTTTTCTTTCTAAAGTAGATACTTTCATTCAATTACTTCTCTTCACTATCATAGGTGCTAGAGTCACCATAAAGATCTAAAACCATGTTTGTTTCCATCGAGTCTTCCACATGTCTAAGGGGTATCCCATATTCATCAATTCCATTGATACCACTATTCTCTTCATGGGATATAATCTCTTCTTCTTCAGAGGATCCCTCATTTTCTATTTCTACTAAAGTGGTTCTATCTTCATTGCTACTACTAGATGCATGGTTATATCTATATTAAAGTGATTCACATGAATCTATTTAATGAATAACCTATTTATTTAGATTCATCACAAGGAAACATATTACCTTTAGAATAGCCTAGTCTCTCTTCTGATTTTTCATCATCATCTCGAGAGTGATGAGAAGCAACTTGAGAATTAAGAGGAACACCTTCAATCTTCTCAGCATATCTTTTCTCGGATTATCCATTCGACTTATTCCTTCTCTTCTTCTCATCATTAGAAGCCTTTACAGTTTTAGGTTCACTACTTTAGGATCATGGTTCTTCGACCTCCTCTTGAGATGTGTACCTTTCTCCTCCATATATATATTACAATTGGTCCAATAGTTCATTTGATGACTCATAATGCCTCACTCTATCAACATCTAGCTTAGATATCCCTTTCATGATGATTTCCTTGGCTTCTGTATTGAACTTATTCCTCTCTGCATACATCATAGACACCCAAATTTCCTCATTGACTATCATCATGTAGGCCTCCATTCTAATCTTCCAAATCTCATAGTCCGGTCCATTTAAAAATGGAACTCATTGTGTTGTTAACCAAATTCGATTAGTCATTGTTTCCATTTTATCTACCTTCTAGAGATTAAGGTATTCCTGAAGGAACCATACTCTGATACCAATTGTTGGAAACGATTTTTATTCTGAGAAGGCTAATTTTAAATTTTATGACAATGTATATTTATTCATTGAAACTTGGAATCCACTATATGTGACAAACCATTAACAACTGTAACCAAAACCATATCAACCAACACAACATACACATCATGAGAAGAAAACACATGAGACACTGAGGTTTTACATGGAAACCCTTTCAGGAAAAACCCACCAAATCTTGATGTTGTTATTGATGTAAAATAAGAGCACCTACTCTATTACATCAATATTTTTGTGAAACACCACTCACATGAAGCACCAAGTCCCTTTGATTATTTATTAGAACCCATTAGCAAGAAGAACCAACTCCCTCCATTTGTAGATACCCATCCAACTTACCAAAAGCACCATGTGAAGCACCAACTTAATGGATTTGTTGTAAGAACCAACTTGTATCTCCTTGGATTTATGAAAGCACCAACTTGCAGGAGGAATGAACCCCCAAACCTTCTCAGACATCCACTAGATATGGAAGCACTAACTTGTTGTATGAAGGTTCCAACCCACACTTAATAAGGAACTCAATGTTCTTTGTCTTTGTCTACACAATATCAATTACGTTCTTTGCTCACTCTATAGCATCTCGCTACTCTGATCAACAATAGTCACTCATAACAATGCACACACTGCTTGCTTCTTCGCTCTTCATCAATATACACTTAGTTGTCGGCATTCTATTCATCAGGCTCTCTCGACCTCTCACACCACAGTACCATATTGCTCTCGAACCTCTGTTCTCATAGCATACATTCAACTCTTAATGTCTTTCCTCTACAAAGGCGCTGTCATACTCTCTTAAGAGAAAAAGCTCACATTGCCTCACACAACAATGCACACACTCACACAAAGCTCTCCTCAACTCTCACTCACGACAATGTTTCTTTCTCCTACATTGTTCATTTTTTTCTCCTTTGTTTTATTCCTTTGTTGCACACTAGTCAATGTTGCCTCTGATGCCCATGACTCTGCCATTCACGCTAGCCGTGTGTGTACTCCTTCATGGCACTCCATCCTACTATTGTTGTCTTAGCCACTATTTCCTCATTATCCACTAAGAATGGGCATCTGAGTGATATCCATACTGAGAATTATTTCTCAATCAACCTGCACACTCCAATGTGGCTCCCCATGCTTATTCATGGTTCACATAGTTCTTTTAAATGACCTCTCTATTCTTCATATAATTCAGTGAGGTGTGGATGGGAAGATCAGGGATGGATTTCTTTCAACTCAAGATAGGCTCAATGCTCTACTCTATGAATCGTGGTCATCACTACCTTGACCCGGTGATCTCTATCTATGTCTCTTGCCTTTGACAATTGCCATTAAATCCATCGACCTACTCCTTCGCGTGATCATGGTCCTTTCTACTAACTCATCCATCTGCTATACACCTTTGTGCTATCATTTCAGAGCTTTTACACCATAGTGCAATTTCAGAGCCGCAACCTATTGTAACTTTTCATTAAAATGATATTACAATATTATGAAATTTTGAAGCTTTAATCCCTCTTGGGCTGACACTTAGCCTCTTTTCCACCATAGGACCATTGCTTGTAACTGAGGGCATATCACTTGGGTGTTAAGGCTTTTAGTTTCCTTGCTTAGCACACCCATTCTCTTGCACAACACTATTCTTGCATGCATAAAAAAGAGACTCATTTAATATTAGATACTAAGTTTATGCTTAAAATTAAAATAATTTCATCTCTACAGAAAAATTTCCCTTTGCACCCTTGATTCTCATTAATTAATTAATATGTACTATCATGTGGGTGGGAGGTGTGTGGAAGGAGAATCAGAACATTATGGAATACTTCTTATTCACGCACATTAAAAGAATCCTTGAATACCAAGATTTGATATTTTTAGATTTTAAACGATAAAATTCGATGTTTTTAGATTTTAAACGATCAAAGTCATTGAACAGAGTTTTGAAAACCACAAATCTGGTATCAAGCTAAATCAACCCATATTGATTCACCCTTAAATGGAAATATTTATGGAGATGCAAAGCATTATGAATTAAATTTTTTTCTCCTTGCTTTGCACACCCATTGTCCGCTCAACACTCATTTCTCAAACACATTAAAAAGCAACTTCATTTAATATTAGACACTAATTTTATGTTTAAAATTAAAATAATTTCATGCCTATGTAATAAGGTTCCCTTTGCACCCTCATTCTTTGGCTCATACCCCCTTTTGCACATCCTTCATTTTGCACATACTCACAACTGTATGTAGTTGTTCTTTCCCACAACTAAATTTGTAAAAGTAAAAAAAAAAAAAAAAAAAAATGAAATAAGAGATGAACCCAATACAAATACATGTCTTGTTCCCTTGACCCAACTTATGTAGAGTTGCTCACAACACTCAACCATGGATTGACCACTTACAAAATTAACCACTTTTTAAAATGAAAAATGCCTCCACCAAGAGAATTATGTAACATCAAGGCTCACTCAAGTAATGGAAAATCCCAAAAACACAAAATAACTAGGAGTCAATTTGAGAGACAAAAGCTAATAAATAATTTAGATTTCTACTTAAAAAAATATGAATTTGATATTTCTTAAAATAAGAGTACAGCTTATTTTAAATATTGCATATTTTTAAGATTTTCTAAAATGGTCTTAATCTAATTTTTCATTTTATGGATTCTTAATTTTCTTTGAAATATTAGATTTTTTCCTTTCCAATTTATAATTTTGTTGTATATATATATATATATATATATATAATATAATATATAATATATATATATATATAAATAAAAGAAATAAATCTCATTAATGTTGAATAAGTTAACTTATAATTTTTATTATAAATTAAAGTTATAATAAAAATTTCCGTTAATAAAAATATTGAATTCTATTTTGAATCAAATTTTACTGATAAATATTTGTAACACCAGATCACTCGACAATAAAGAATTAGTATCAAAATGTACAACGCCATCACAAAACACCAGAACACTCCATGTTTTGTCATTCGAAAACACGAGAACACTCAACAATAAAAAAAATTAGTATCAAAATGTACATTCTAATGAGTTTGTTGCAATATAAAATGGAAAATGAATTAAGCCTACACAATTGCCTTCCCTAAAAAAGCTTGATGAACCGGGTTTTCAGTATGTACTAGCAAACTTACCTAAATAAAAAATAAAAGACGAGGAGACATTCCTTGCTACAACTACTAAATCCAGCATTTTTATAGGCTTGATAGGAGCATCATCTCCTTCTAGTTCAATACCATTTTCTCGTATTATTTTTGTTGTTTTCATTTCTATCTGTAATAACTTTTTGCATTAACATTTTTATTTTCCAATACACATCAATGGTAAGGAGGTATTGGTTATATTTTTTTATGGGTGTCCCTCACGGGTCTTATAAGGAATGTTTTCCATAACTTTTGAATGTGAGGTGTAAACCACTACCATATTAATATGTTAAAATCATTAAACTATAAAATAATATTATATATTTAAATTGTCAAATAATTTTAAGAAAAAAATTTAGCGTAAATCACAAGAAAAATTATTTGTCAATGCATTCCGAACCAACAAGTGTGGTTCATCATCAAGTTGAAGAAACAGATCCAACTTAACAGGTTAAATAGTCTGACTCCAACGGCTAACTTGACTGATGGCTAATTTTTATTTTAGGACCAAGGTCAAGAAAATTAGTTAAAATATGTGAATATAAAAATATAAAATAATTTGAAGTGTTAAAAGTTAGTTAAAAAGTTATTGTTAAATAATTAATAGTTATTTAAATGGGACTTAATGTATAAATTATATGTATATAAATATAAAGTAATATATATAAAGGTTAGAAAATTATTGGAACGTGAAAATAAATTAAAAATAATAATAACTTGTCGTGCTACACTTGTTGATTTCAAACGCGTCGACAAATAATTTTTCTTGTGATTTACACCGAAGAATTCTCTTAAACTTATTATGAATCACAGAAGCCTCAATTCAACAATTGTAAAATAATATTATACATTTAAATTGTAAAATAACATTTGGTGAGAAGGATTGTCACAGTTACGAAACTCTTGAACAAAATTGATACACCAAATGATTTTGAAAGCCTAAAAATCCATGTGGCTACTCAAACCATAAATTAGACCAATTTTATTATTTAAAAAATCTAAAAAAATTATTAAAAAATACATTGATTTAGTTAAATGTTATTTGACATAGTAGAACTGAAACCTTAACCCCTTCTCTATATGTTTTAAACCTAATCTTTATTGAAACGGAAATAAATTAGTTCAAACTAGACTTGAAAAGAATATTTATATTTAAAAATGAAATCGTTGTTAGTATTCCTGTATGAAACAAAAGGTTAAGCATACGCATAAAATACTTTTCTTCAAATATGAAATAACGCCATGGTTGCACTCCAAATCCAATCAGCCATTTTCGGAAACAGAAACTAGTAGAGGCTGTCGTGAAGAGTTAGCAGTGGCAGCAAAACCATAAATATATTTTATTAAACATTA
>APFE031356544.1:19797-35172 GCA_000404065.3 Pinus taeda | reverse complement strand
TCTCAGTGCATAAATAAATGTCCAAGAAAATGATATATACATAACCTGACCAGAGGGGTCTAAAATAGCCAAGAAACATGAGAATAGAAATATTTTCACCGTCAATACAAAAAATATTTGAAATATAGCCAAGGAAAATTTTAAGGATGGAAATTTATCTTAAATATTAAAAACCTTGACGAATCTTACTAATCCATAATATGCAAACTATAAAATGCTTGGTGATATTTTAGTAAAAATATTCAAACTTCTAATAATTTTATGTAGTATCTATAAATTTTTTAAGGTAAAATAATTTTTTCTTATAAAATTTGGGCTAATCTCTTTTAGGAAAAAATCAGAATTGGCAATTCTTTTTTTTGGAAAAAGCATGGAAAATTAGCCCATCTCCGAATATTAGCCCCTAAAATTTTACCTGGATATAGCCTATGAATCTTTCAATAGTGAGATATCAAAATTAACAAAAATATATATGAAATGAAGATACCAAAACAACATACTAAATTTGAGGGAAATAATCATCCATGTAGGGCCTTTGATAGAAGTGGAGGTTTTCAACGTTCAAGAATTCCTCAATGAGCCATAGCCCTCGATCAAGTTGAAGGCCTTCCTTAGAATTCCTATCTGCTTCCCTATTGCACTCCCTGTAAATGTGTATGTAGGAAAAATAAACATAAGTGAGTTTGATCCTCTGCAAATACTCTAGAATGTGAGCAAGATGAAGGATGCAAAATTTTGTATCTCATTAACCCAATTAATGACCAACAAAGAATCACCAAAAAATTGAAATTGTTCACATCCTTTTTCTCGAGAAAAAGCCATTAAAGAACGACAAGATAATAGTTCATACAAATTATTTGATCCCCTCCGAAAACCCATAATAACTTTGAAATCATGTTGTTTAGATAAATGTAAGATGAAACCACCAACCCACACGATTTCTACACCTTCTTGGCCCCATCAAATTTACCTCCCATGTGAGATCTATCAATTTCCTTCGGGATTAGAATTCTATTCCTAGGAGTGTCTTTGAATTGGGGAAAATGTGAGATGATAGCAATAACTTCAACAACCACTCTATCTAGAGAGGAAGGATGATTTTGGAAGATTTCTTTATTCCATTCCAGCCAAACTCCCCAGTGTATAAGAAAGGGAAACACTTTGAAAAGGTTTGGTATTCCTATTTTGAACCCAAAACCTCCACCTTTCCTCAAAGTAAGGCCCTTTCCAAACACATCCTTGGACTAAAATGGAGCTACACACATTCGAGACCTGACATAAAAATACCATTATGCAGAATATATTCTATGGATTCACCACTCGAATTGCATAAAGAACACCATCTGGGGTCAATATTGTGATGCTTCTGCATGAAATCCTAGGTAGGAACGTTTTTGGCTAATAAACACCACATGAAGAAACGATATTTTGTTGGACACTTTACATTCCACACTCATTTCCACCACCACTCCCTCTTTGCCTCAATTAAAGTACATTCAGATGAACATAACCAATATTAGGGGTATAAGTTCAAATTAGAGTGTTCCCAAACCAACTCATCTTCATTTTGGAAAAGTTTGATATGTGCAACAACAAGAGCATCTAAAAAACCATTCTAGAACTTGTGAAATTTTAATTCTATCTATAAAGCTTCAACCGACAACCATCCTTGATGCCATTTAGAAGTATGAATTGGGTTATTAATGTGAGATAGCCGTGAAATACCTCTCTCTCTAAGTTGAATGATAAGCATGTAAGGCAATTTGTTATTTGGCCCACAACCTCGCTAAGGGTCTTGACCTTGTCTCACTTTCAACCCGTTTCCAACCTTCCAAGCAAGAAACAAAGAAATAAGATCAAAAGAATTAAGTACAACTCTCCAAATAACAGAAGTATTGGTGTGCATCTTATCCCTCAACCTTATCCAATCTTCCATAAGAATATGGATAAATTTACTTCTAATAGACCACCGAGGTCTAAATGTTTTGAGTGTATAAGAGTCTCCATCTACATTTAGCTACTATGGATTTTGAGAACATAAAAATACTTTTGAGACCCCATCCACCAAGCATTTTTGGCAATGAAATATGGTTCCAATTGACCCAAGGAATAACAAAATGTTCTTGATTTCCAACCAATATAAAGTTGAAGCATATCCTTCTGGTTTTTTTAAAAATTCCCCTTGAAATCCATGTCGTAGACATTCAAAACATAGAATGACTTCCAACATGGATTTGAGTAGAACTAACCTACTTTCTCTTGACAACCATCTTAAGATCCATCCTTTTAATATTTTCTCAAGCATTTCAATTAGCCCAGAGCAATCCTCCTTATTATAACAATTAGGATTCAAATGGAAGCACAAGTATCTCAATCCTACCTCCATCTCTAATTGGTGAAAACTGAAAAACATTTATGACCTTTTGTAGCACATGGCCTTCCAAATTTTGTATAGAGATAATATATTTCCAATCATTAACAACCATACCAATGAATTTACCAAATAGTTCAATGATCTGAGATAATTTATCAACATATCTTATCAAACCATTACATAAAATTAGAATATCATCAACAAACTATAAATGGGTGATTGCGAGGCATTAGTAATAACAAGACATTAAAATTCACCTCTACATTGAACATCTTGCAATAGACAACTGAGACCTTCAGCTACCAATAGCAACAATAAAGGAGACAAGGGGAAACCTTGTCTCAATCCTCTCTAAGCATGGAAAAAAGGGGAGGTAGATCCATAAACTACAAAGGATGTCAAATGGATGCAACCCATGAATCAATTAATAAAATATATAAAAAACCCAAAATGAGTCAATAATAGTTTAATATATAGATAGCTTACATGGTCATTGGAGTTTGTGAGATCAATTTTAATAAAAAATCATTTAAATCTAAGAGTCTTGATACTACAAAGACCTTCTTAGGCCACCCCAATGGCCTCATGAAACTGTCTTCCTCCAAGGAATCCAAATTTTTCTTTAGATATATAGTTTGACACGATAGTCCTAATTCTTCTAGAAACTACCTTAGAGATGACCTTATAGATACAATTATAAAGAGAAATAGGATGAAAGTATTGAAAGGAAATACTTTGGGGATAAGGGCTATGAAAGTAAAGTTGAAGGCCACCATGACGCTGCCTTCCCTTCTTTATTCATTAACAACTCCCAATAGATCATTTCCAATTAACTCAAAATATTGCTAAAAAAATCTATCCCCCACTCATCAGGACACAAAATTTCATCCTTTTGAAAGTTATCCAAAACAACATTCAAATCTTCATAGACCTCCTCCATCACGACTTTATTGTCTTCTTCTTCTAAATACCCAGGGAATTATTGGGAAACCCTGATAACTTAAACAATGCTAACCCTTTCAGGGTCCATAAAAAAATTCTAAAAATGATTCCAACCTAAAGAAGCAAGTAATTCAAAGTTAGAAACGTCTCTACCTTCCCCATATTGGAGGTTCCAAATAGTTTTGCACATCTTCCTACCTTTAGCATAATCTTGGAAGAATTTTTTATTCTCATCCCTACCTTCTAACCAGATGGATCTACTTTTAATTCTCGAAGAAGCTTCTTGCACCTCTAATATGGCATTCCCACAAGATTCCAGTCGAATCAAAGCATCTCTAGTTTCCACATTCAGAAAGTCCCCTTCCTTATAATCATAGACAACTAGAATATGTTTTTCTATATAAAAATATTATCCTCCTCTCTCTTTAATTTCTTCTCAACCCAATAAAAATACATACTCTTTACATGCTTAATATTCTCCTTGACTTTATTAGCAGTCTAAGACCCACCTTCCATGTAGGTCATAAGAATTCCAACTTTTATTGAATTTTTTTACAAACTCTTGATCTTTTAACTAGGAAGATTTCATTTTAAAAGGGATATCAAGCTTAGGACCAAGATCTTTAAGCTCCATAAGAATGGGAGAATGATCTTATTCCCCCCCTAGAGCCTACCCACTAATAAAGAATATTGAAATGATTCGCAAGAGGTTCTGCAACTAGAAATATGTCAATCCTTTTTGCAATTCGATCCTCCCCAATACGATTATTTCTCTATGAAGGATTTAATTTTATAGGTTCTACATTCAATATTTTCAAGTTTCCAAATAACTTACTAGCAATGAAATTAGAAAGGTTATCAACTCTAGCCCTGAGCCCCCAAGACTCAACAATGCCTAGAGAGAAGCTTAAATCCCCTTGATAATCAAATTCCCTACTTAAATCACCTTCAACCCAAGGAAATTGTTCCATCATTCCACTCTTCCTTCATAAGGCCCATAAATATTTATGTAGGTAAATGGAGCACCGAAATCAAAAGAGAGAACGCCGATCCCTAGCCTAGACAATAAACTCCAGAAATTAAGTCCAAGAACTATGCAAGTCTCCCAGCCAATAACAAGACTCTTTGAATGGCCTTGAGCATCCGAGGCTATGAAATTCTAAAATCCTAACAGAGATTTCAATTCTTTTGTGATCACCTCCCAAATCCTAGGGTTTCCTTGAGGAAAATAATATCCGACCACTCTACCTTTACCAACATCTTAATTGCAGGTTTTTTAGAGGAACTTGTGAAACATCTACAATTGAAAGATAATTTTTTCATTAAGTAACCACTCCTTGGGATTTCAAATCCCTAAGCACGTTAGCAGTGGGTAACTATCTACCAAAAGCCAAATCTTCTCTAACTTTATCTTTGGCTCTGGACATAAGTGATTTCCTCCCACGAGCTTTCGAGCTAAGAGAAGAAATCACAATTTTTCCTAGACCTCCTGATTCACCTTTGACAAGAGGGAAAATTTGTCTATACCTTAGGTTATAAAGTATCTCCCAAAATTCTTGTTCCCCATAATGATCAGAATATGTAGAGGTTATAGGGGAAGAAATGTCCAACGACAGAGATGGAGAATATGTAGAGGTTATAGGGGAAGAAAGGTCCAATGACAGAGATGGAGTGAGACAATTTAACCAAGAAAGAACACACAAAGACACATGGTGTGAGACTCTAGACCCAAAACCCCTTGAAGTAGAACTCTAATCATTCCCCATACCCAAAAGAGAATTTGCAATAAAATTAACATTAGGAAGGGGTGAAGGAAAAACTATTGGATGTGAAACCAAGGTTGACATCGCTCCAATAGCTTGTAGGGGAATCCCATCCCCATCAAATTAATCCTAAGATTGTGGGCTTGCTTCCATCTGACTTGAGATTGATGTATCCTCCTACATTTTACCTCAGTCTTAGGCCTCCCTTCTCCTTCCCAAATGCTCACCCCTGATCTGACAAAGTATCATTCTTCTATTTTTTCTTGGCCTCACCCTGTGCCAAGCCTTTTTTAAAGGGATGCTTTTAATGGTTGACCATGTGCCCATAGTTATGACATCTCTTGTACCTAAACAAAACTCCTTCATAGTCATGCACTTGAAGTCTCTCAACCCCTTTTTCAATGTTGATAGTTTCATGTAATCCATTATGTAGGTCCAAACTCACAAGGATTCTGGCTATTGACATATCCTTGGTCTCCTTAAAAGAGTAGCCAACATCCTGAAACATCCCAAGGCTATTTATAAATCTCTATAACTCTTCTCATTCCACATATGAGAAGGAAAACTAGGTAATATAACCCAAATGGGGAAAATATCTATACACTCATGGCTTGCATTAAAGAGAAAGAACAACAATTTGAACATGAATGAGGTTGAATCAATAGACTAGATATATTTGGTGATTTTTTCTTCATCCTCATGTGCAGGCTGAAGTTAATTTGGATCTGACCCTTTTCTAAAGAGAAAATTTCAGGAGGGGTTTTTACCTTTGGGGAAATCGTGTCCCTTAGCCACTCCTGTAGAGTACATATGTTAAATTTATTCCCTCTTTCCCTTCCAACCAGATATTTCATCACCAAAGGATCCACTTGCACCATTCTCGCATCATCCCCTAGGCTGAGCCTATCAGTGGTAGGAATTTTGACACTCTTCAAAAACCTATTCTTCCTTGTCTTTAAACCAAACCTGATTGCACTCTTAGTAGGAAAAAGGGAGTCCTCCACTCCACCACCTTCCTTAGATTGACCACCACAACCTTCAAGCCCCGCCAACTGATCCCCTCCTCCCCCTTCTACCAGAAAAGACATTAAAAAATCTCTATAGTCTAGATGAAAAGATTCATCCACCTACTCTGCTACTAAGACCTCACTAGAGACCATCAAGTGAATACCACCTTCAAATGATGAAAATGGAAAAACCCCCACCTCCAAAAAACATCCTAAGGATTTTCAAACCCTAATTCTTGTATCCCATATATACCCCTGAGCTGCGAAACTAAAGCCTTCGTTAAATTGGGGTTCCAATGGGGTAAAACCCGGAGACACTTCCAATGCTGACACACTACCAATCACCTAGGGTAAGGAAAAAACCTGATTTATTTGCACTAAATAACTTGATAAAAAACCTGCGATCACAAAACCATAAATATCGTTCACCTAGGTAGAATACCATACTTCGTCCAATGTAAGCCCCTTGAAAGAGACCAAACCCTATTTTGAGGGTCCACCACATTGGCTTGAAACTGCCTTGGAGTGTCTAAATTCCAAATCAATAACAAAAATTTCACCATGACCAGGGCTATTAGGAAAATCTATCATCTCTGACTCCTCCATACTACCAACCCCCTACATACACATGCCAAACTCTTGCAAATCTCTTGCAACTCCCTTCCACCCATCACCAACATGAAACCTATCTCACTCCTCCAAAAAAAAATCTCGTTTGTTCAAATTTGAAGAATTCTCTTACCTTTTATTGAAATTTTCCCTAGTTTCAATTGCATTTACTTTTATATTACTTTTAACCAAATCCTTATGTTGTTATTGTGTGAGATGATACCTGTTATCAGGAAATGTTGAAGGGTGATATGAATCATTGATCAATTTTAAATGTTTAGGATTTTCATAATCACTTGGCTAATTATAAGGGAGATAATCAAAATTACTAGGCAGTTCACAAATGATCATCATCTTCCTTATTAACCATCTCTAGAGGAGCTAAGGTACTAGGAAATTTTTGTTGATGAGTAGGTATATTATTTTGATCTTGGTTCCTTCTTGGCAGCCCATTTTTATTGAATTGAGGTATAGGAGGGTAATTAGAATGAATCCCCTTATCATTATCCAAAATTTCCAACCTATTGAGCAAAGAAATTTACCTTGAATAAATTCATTGGTTACTTTATCAAATTCATGAGAAAAAGCTTGTATTTCACTTTGAGAAAGGTCAACATTATTCATGGCTCTAGACTTGGTTTGGAATTTTTCTCTAAGATTATAAAAAATATCAACCTCTAAAAATAAAGTATTTTCTTCAAAGTTGATTGCATACTCAAAAGCTTAAACAAGGGTCTTATAATCTTTATCCTTCAGAATGAAACCAAATTCTCCATCAAAAGCACTAGTATATTGCAATAAGATAACATCTTGTGAAAGCTAATTAGGAATAATTTTGACTAGATTATTAAATCTTTGGTTAAATTCTAGAACATTTTATACTTCTTTCTCATTTACCTCATGAAAGTATGCAATCAATAACCTTCCATATTTCCCAGGTTCCCACCTTTTGGTGAAGGCATCTGTGAATTCATCCCAATTTTCGATGATATTATTAGGTGGGTCTCTAAAACAATACTAAGCACTTCCTTCTAAGGATACAACAAAAATACTTATTATCAATTTTTTTTTTCAATATAAAATTTATCGATGAACATGCAAAATTCATATATATATTTTTCAATTGAGACAACATTATTATCAGAGAATTTTGGCAACCAATCATTAATATTACTAAGAATCTTATTGGGATATCCTGAGAAAGGAGCCACACCAAAGGTTTCAAAGAATTATTAATCGATACCTTGTCCATTGGAGCTACTATTAGAGGAATATTAAATAAAAATTTAATTGCAAGAGACTTAATGAGGTGCTTTTCGATTTTTGGTTTTAGGAGGGTTAGTCAATCTTCTATGAAGTATTTGATTAGAGGTTCCTGTGTTCAGATAAGAGTGTGGAGTTGCTAGATAAAAAATTTAAAATAAGATTTGAGATTGTTGAATTGAGGCTTCTGTGATCCATATCAAGTTTATGAGAAAAATTTTTCTCCTTAATTCCTATTTGAGTTTTTGGTCCTCTATGGAAATCTCCCTCATTTTCTTTTCCTTATATTTATGAGATAGTCCTTTTCATGACTAATTGAATGGGTTAAAATTATCTATTATAAGGTAACTATTTAGATTTAAGTAGTAAGTTCAAGTTCACATTAGATAGCTTAACTAATAAATTTATAATAAGTTACCCAAACCATTAATAATAAAAAAATACTATTATTAAATATACTATAATAATAATAATAATATAAATTATGAATGATATTAAATATTATTTTATTTTATTAAGGATAATATTAAATCCATACTATTACTAATATTTATAATCCCTAGATCTATTAATATACTAAACATAAATATGTTAACATTTTACTCATTATTATTATTAATATTCCCTAGATTTATTATTTTTAATTCAAATATGGTTAACATTTTACGTAAATAACAAACAATACCAACCAAAATGTATTAAAATAATATTCGTATGTAGCATTTCATAAATTTATCATTCTAGACTTTAATGACATTCAGAACATTGAAAAATATATTGATATTAAAACTAATACATCGAATAACTATCTATCTAATAATATTATTATAATTAAATAATTTGACTAGTCAAATCTAGCCGTTTCATGGTCAATTATAGCCATTTGTCCAGTCTAGTCCAATATAGCCATTTTCCAGTCAAACCTAGCCATTAGAAGATCTTCTATCCCTATTTAACATGTAGCCATGATCTAATTCTTCAACTTGTCCTAACGATGAACCACACTAGTTGGTTCGAAACGCGTCGACAAATGTATTATCATGTGATTTACACCGAAATTTTTTTCTCAAAAAAGATTTCAGATATACTCATCAAGAAAAAGGTTGAATTATGGAATTTGAATCTTGAGGAGAAGGACTCAAATCCTCCTAAGAAATGGTGCAAAAAATGTTACAACAAAACCTAGCACCTAGTGAAAAGCCTCACTAGGTGACCTAGACAATGAGAAACACAAGGGATTGTTACCTAAACAAGTACTCGTCTCTTTCATGAAGGACATACTACCAACACAAACAAATATTCTCTCATAGGGATTAGATATCAAGTAACAGAAGGATAGTAAGCTCATTGACCCAAAGGATCCTATAAAGAACATCCATTGGATATTGATATGAAAAACTACAATTTGTAGTGCATGAATGAGTAAAATCAAGATTGGGGTCCAAAAGGTGTATGCATCAATCAAAAGGATAGGGTTAGCATAAAGAGTCTCAAATAGGTTACCCAAATACAAAAGACCAAGAAACTATTAATGTTATTATAAAATAGAGTATTAAGGAAGAAAATTGCAAAAAAGAAGAAGTTTATAATAGTAACAAATTAATTCACTAAAAAGGCGTGAAAATTATATGGAGCGAAGGATAAATTTAAGAGTAAACTAAGTACAAATTTGCAACAAAAATTAACCCTTTGGAATACATCAAAAAGTTATTAGATGTTTACAAATACAATATTTTGTTGTAATTTAGCGCACATTTACCCTAAAACAAAATAAAAATTAAATAGGATTTTAAAGGGAATGCCACAGATGATAAATAATATCGCCGTATATAAATAGGGAAAATGGGGTCTAGGGTACAAACTTTTTTAGGGTTTATTTTGGAGTGATTTCCAATACAAATAAAACTAGGGAAAATAAACTAACTTACCCTAAGGTTTGTAATTTATGTTCTCAGTTTTCTAGTTAAATGGCCGAAAGGCTGATTTGATTGAATGCTTTCAAGCATATGTAAAATGTAATTTTGTTCCTTGGTTTCTATGTTGAATAAAGCTATGTTTTTTTTTGGAATATCTATAATATACATGTAATCTTTGAAAATGCTTGGAGAAAGGATTCTCTCAACAAGGTGTAATGAAGAAAATCCCAAATAGATCAACGTATCACAAGAAAATATATCCCATGAAAATTAAAACTAAGATCAAACAAATAAACTAAATTAATTCACCACACAACATCTAAGACCTGCAATCATATTATCCACCTGCAAAAGTCACTCAATTGGGTCTCCATTTCACATCACAGTGAAGGATCACTGATGAACATGTAATAATATGTAGAAATTTTAAATAATTTAACACATATTCACAGAGATTATCCCGATTATACACTATTGCGGAATACATGCATAATACATAACCTCCTCTACGTTGATCATCAATTTACAGAAGCAGAAACAATAACATGCGCACATAAAAGCATCAATCACACATATCAACACAATATTTTCCCAGGGAAAGCATCTCGCTAAAAACCCCAACTATCTGTAAAATTATATTGATTGAGAACATGTAACAATACATAGTACAACACTCCTCACAAGTACTCAGTACTATCTCCACCTGTTACACACAATACAACTCAGATCTGATCTTCAAATCTCCCCCGCTGCTTGCCTGCCTGTTGGCATTATGGCTAAAGTGTTGTCCTTGATGGCAACCCATTCAGGTGATAGACCACAGTTCTTCAAGTTAGCAGCAGAGATTGATGATCAGCTATCAAATATGGAAGAAAATAAGGGGTACGCAGGTACACCTTACAGAAAGTGCGTACCCGCAAGTACACCGTGAAGGGACCGCATCCTAATACGCAGATAAGCCGTCCAGGAGGTGCGTACCCTAGTGCACACATTTCAAGGCAAAGAAAAGCACACGTGGGTTTTCTTATGTTTAACTAGCCGACGATATTTGTGTTTCTATGGTTTTGGCTTGTGGTATTGATCCTTGTTTTTAGGAGGAGCTTGCCTATATAAAGCAAAGGAGATCATTTGGCTTATGTAGGTGCTTGGGTTGAACATCTTATGAGAGCTAGATCTGAAATATCATGATCTCTTGGGTGTAATGTCTATATCTAAATAAGGCGAATCTACTGATGAATTGATATCTCTGCGGCGCATGATCAGATCTGTAGATCTGAATGTCTGGGTTGTTCTTGAAGTCTTGAAATTATCTATGCCCGAAGGTACGCAGGTACAGTGAAAGAAAAGTGCGTACATACGCTGGGACGAAGCGTTTCAGGTGCGCCGATACGCAGGCACAGAAGGGTTGCAGGTGCGTCGGTACGCAGGCACAGAAGGGTTGCAGGTGCGGAGGTACGCAGGCAGATCAAAAGACACAGTGCGTAGGTAAGCAGGTGAGCAGTTCAGTTACCTGCTTAGGTAAGCAGGTGAGCAGTTTAGTTACCTGCGTAGGTAAGCAGGTGAGCAATTGAGTTACCTGCGTACCGTAAGCAGGCTGTACATGGGTGAAGCTGCTTACTTCTATTGAAATCTCTGTTTATCATTGCTGTGTTCTGGGTTGGTTCTATTATTGTTGATCTGGGTACTACAGTTGATTGGGTGATTTTCTTATACTTGATGATCATTTGATGCTTATGGATCCAGTTTGAAAATTTATGAAAAGTGGTCCTTGAAAAGAAGTAGGGGGTTGTAGCTCCCTTCCAGGAGAGACTGGAAAACGAGAGAGAGTTGTAGCTCTCTGCAGGTTGCAGCCTGCATACTGGTAAAGGACTGCACTAGTACAAGACCATTGTATAAGGAGTTTCTAATTTGAAAGAAGATAGAGACATATTGCAGTAGGTGGTTTTCACCCACATTGGGTTTCCACCTTATATCTGGTGTTCTTTGACGTGACTGTCTGTTTTTCTTGTTCATGCTCATTATTTTATAGTACTGATATGAAAAAATAATTCAAAGTGAAAATAAGGAAGATTTGGTAAAAGGACTAGATAATACTGATTCACCCCCCCTCTCAGTATTATTTTCAACAGATAATATTGGTCGAAATTGTTTGCTGATGTATATAAGATGGTCAAGATCTGTCATAAGTGTTAGATTTTCGAAGGGAGGCAGAAGTTACCGCCTTTGCCACTTAAGCCCATTGAGGTGAGTGCTCCTTTCCAACAATGGGGGTTGGATTTCATTGTTGAAATTCATCTCGCTTCTTTTGGTCAACATAGATGGATCCTCACAGCGACAAATTATTTCACAAAATGGATCGAGGCAATTCCCACGAGACAAGCTACAGATGCGGTAATTATTTCATTCCTTGAAAATAACATCTTGTCTCACTTTGGTTTCCCGAATAAGTTAATCATTGATAACACAGTAGCTTTCAAATCAAAAAGGATGATAGAGTTTTTTCATAAATATCACATCATTTTGGGTCACTCAACTTCCTATCATCCGCAAGGAAATGGATTGGCAGAATCTTCTAATAAATCATTGGTCAACATCATCAAGAAGATGCTAGAAATAAACAAGAAGAGTTGGCACAAGAGGTTGGTCAATGCACTTTGCGCAGATCAGGTCAGTTAGAAGAAATCCATTGGTACGTCACCTTTTGAGCTTGTTTATGGAGTTGATATAGTGTTTACTACCTCTCTCGCAGCCCCGGTAGTCAAACTTCTTTAGGAGGCCGGTAGTGAAGATGATCCTATGTAGAGAAGGTTGAATCAAATGGTCCACTTGCAGCAGACCAGAGAAGAAGTCTTCTAGAACACATCCAAGTTGCAGGAGAAGATTAAGAAAATTTATGACATAAAAGCAAAGGTGGACAAATTTCAGTTGGATGATGTGGTGCTGAAGTGGGATGCAAGGAATGAGGAAAAAGGTAAGCACGGTAAGTTTGAGCATCTTTGGAAAGGTCCTTTCAAGATTGCAGCATATCGAGGTTAGAATGCCTTTCTTCTAAAGGAAATGAACAGGGAAGATTGTCCAGGAGGACTGATCAATGGTCGGCTACTCAAGCGGTACCACTTCTAAGTTATTGACGCTGCTTCCACTGTCATTGTATATACCACTTTATTTCAGTTTGGTTTGAGTTTGTCAACTTAGTCTTCAAGTCATTTCAATATGAAATTTGAGTCAGTGTGTTGGTCATTTTAGTTTCATAAATGAGTCATAGTCTTGTGTTTTTTGTCGAAATAATGACTCCATAGCCCAATGGACGAAGGCACTGTCTAGCTCTTCCAGAGATCTGTTGTTCTTGGCACCTCCAAGGAGCTACCATCCCCCATTGGGAGCCAATGTTAGAGTCGGTCTTGTCAGTCCTCTGTCAGAGATCAAAACTCTTTCTGCATTTCATTTTTAGGTGTCTCGCTCCATTCACTCCAGCTGCATTCCACTAGGGGCATGCCATAATCTAACAGAAAAGGTCTTGTTAGTCATTTCCCCTCATGTCTGGCACTTGCTATCTTAGGTCTTTTCATCAATGTCCACTAAAGTCCATGACAATCAATGTTCGATCCTTTAATGGAAAAGAGTCATTTTCAATCATCAAGTCTAGGGATTAGTCAATTTGGTCTTCAACCATGTCCAATAAAGCCAAGCAGATTAGAGGGAGGCCCTTACAAAGTTGTAATTCAAAGATTTTTATCGTCATGTTGACAGATTACGACTGTTCTTCAAAACTCTGTTTTGAGGAAAAGTCAATAGTGTGTCATTTTTGATAATTTTCCAAAAAAGTATCCAACTAATTTCTTCAGGCACAGTTATGGTTTCCTTGGCCAAATTCCATGTCATGTGACCCCTGCAAGAAATGCCAAAAATTTCATCATTCTAGCTAAAAATTCAAAGGGAAAAGTGAAATTCAGTGTTGCATTAAATCAGTTAAAAGTGTCAAAACAAAACTTTAGCTAAGTGGGTTTTGAAGAGACAAAAATCAAACCCATGACTCCAAATGTCTTTATAAAGGATTTCTACAAGAAACATAATCGTTTTACATACCAAGGTGGAGAGAAAGCATTTCAAGGTGATTAAGAGAAGCTAGCATGCGTTTGAGTGAAGTTTGGAGGTGTTTTCAGGAGCACAGTGCACACATAGAGGAGCGCGGCGCACAGAGCGCTACCCCACAGTGTTAATTTAACATGGGCGCAGCGGACACACAAAGCACGGCGCACTGGGTTTTCTACGCGGTGCACACCCACAAAGGCCCGAAATTGTACCAAACTTGCATCAAATCAACTTTGAATCCCTTCCAATTGCTAGGTAGGGTCTAAATCTTGGTTGCTCATCAAATTTTGTGAATGTAATGATGGTTCATGGCCGTTTAGAGTTGCAATAAAGATGCCTAAACCCTACCACTTCAAAGCATCAAAGCCATTGCTATAGGGTTGCGAACTTGTTGTGTTGAAGCCAAGGATCCTCTTTCACCTCTCATTTTTCCCCTTCTTCCCATTGTTCCCTTCCCCCCTATCCCATTTTTTCCTATTTTCCCTACCCTAAAACAGTACTAAACCCCTATTCCCTATCCCCTCCACTCATTGTCAACTATAAAACCCCAAAACCCTACCTTATAAAATACCCAGACCCTCCTACATATCCCTAAACAAAATTTCCCCCCCATAACCCCTATTCCCATCATATTATTCCCCCTCCTAACACTCACTTTTTGCATTGTTCCCCTTGGTGGCAGATATCACAACAACATCTAGTTTCATACCATCATCAAAGGGCAGTCCAAGCACAGTACACATACAACAGTCATGGCATCTGAGCATTCATCAGAGTATGAGATGGAAACACAAAGTGATTCATCCTCAGAAGAATAGGCTCCCCGGAGACATCACAAAAGTGGCAAACATGTTAGGGATGAGCCAACCACCCTCACTAAATTGCAGGCCTGCCCTCTTGCTATGTCATGTTTCCAGCATCTATCATCTTTTGAGTTTTGTCAAAGGGTGGCTAATGTTCAAGTTCATCATGATTTGGCCCATCTTTTTGTGCTTCACTTACATGGAGGTCACTCTATCTTGGCTGAGGTCACCTTCACACTGACACCTGAAACTGTCTCATTAGCAACCGGCATACTGAACGTTGGAGAACCATGGCACAAGAAAAGGAAGGTTGATCGGCAGCATTATGAGCCTTACATTAAGGCCAGTTTCTTGAGGCAGCTCACAAGAGTCTTTCCATTCCGATATTTGAAAGATGAATATGCTCCACTCATGAAGTTGATCATGAAATATTTCAGCTGTGAGGGGAGGTTCTCTCGTTTATATGCTTATCACATCAAGTTGCTCATGCATTTTACCAGGGTACGGATTATGAACATCCCATATTTAATTTGCAAGAACATAGAGAGGATGAACACCTTCATGCAGCACAAAACCCCTCAGCAGCAACTTAACAGTGTTTATCAC
>APFE031356544.1:0-15099 GCA_000404065.3 Pinus taeda | reverse complement strand
GTCGCCAAGGTAGTTTTGCAGCCTCAAAATGATGTCTGAGCTCCTGCTACCTTCAGAAGTTCAGCCTCTTGATTTCGGGAATGAATAGACTTCAGGCTCCCAGCAGACGCACCAAAATGTTATCTCAAAATCAGACCCTGGAGGCTGCAGACCAGGAAGACCTCAAGTAACTATTTCAAACCTACTTTAGGCTGAGGCTTAGCCTCCTCAACCTGAGAGGGCTCTCTCTAGATGGGTTAATGATTTTGATTAAAGATAAGATGACTAACTCTAATAGAACAACTCTGAGAAATATAAATGGTGGAAACAGATTTAACAACTATCCATTGGGCTTATGGAGTCAATACACCTCAATAAAACAATGAGCTCAACCTTACATGGAAGTCAGGGCATTCAGCATTCAAACATTCAGAATACAATCTCATATAGAACCACACAGTCAGTTTATAAATGTATACAGGAAGTCAGAGCACATTCAGTGAATTCTGAGTGATTATACATCCATAACACTGCAAGAATAGGGAAAGGACAACATCACATATTCTTAACATAAACAATCCCTCATGAATCCTGAGAAGTAAAACTAAACATGTATTACTGAAATTGAGTCTTACATAAGCCAAATACAAGCTTTTTCATAAAATTTCCAACCCTTTGTACATTGATGCTTCAGCTATATATAGAGCTCTTTACATAACTTGGATTCCTCCTCAAGCATGAGGGAAATTCGAATTTCATCCTACTATGACACCTAATGATACTTAAAACTTAACTATTAAATGCAAATGAAACCTAACTAGGAGTCCTAGAGACCTAATACAACTAGGAGTGTAACTCCTTATTATGATTACAACAACCATATCTAAACATTTAAAGCATTCTTTGACACCTAACACTCCATGAAGTCGAATTTGATTAAGCCTCCCACGTGGTCATCTGACTGCTGAAGACAAACCCTAGAAATTAGGGAACATGTTTCCCTGTTTTTAGGGTTTAGGATCCCTGAAAATAGCACGTGGTACAGAGCCTTTATCTCTTCATCCATGACACATTTTACAAAACTGAAGGAGGTTTTTGTAGCCCATGTTGTCCAAAACAAAAACCTCTCTTGGTTTCTTAAAAAATTTCTCCAGCTGTCCAGAAACTGTCCTCGAAAAACACGTGGCAAACAGGAAAAATCCGTTTTCTGAAAGACTGCACCTACAGCAGTTTTGTAGCACAACTTTGGTCACCCGTTTCTCCCAGCTCAGAATGAATTTGCGGAAACTGAAGGAGGCTTTTTTGAATCAATAAATTCTGAAAAAAACCTCTCATGGTTTTTTGAAACATTGTTCCTACCGCCCAAAATAAGTCTTTGAAAAACAGTTGTCAAACAGGAGATAAAAAACTGCACCTACAGCAGATTTGTAGCGCAAGTTCAACCATAAATTCCTCCCACCTCAGAATGAATTTGAAGAAACTGAAAGATTTTTTTGTAGTGTAGCATGTTAGGAAGAAAAACCTCTTTCAGTTTGCAAAATGGAGTTCTCAGCTGCTCAGGAAAGCTTCTGTAAGTTGACTAGTAAAGACAGTTTTTCTATGATAAAACAGGCTGCTACAGGGGTTTCGTAGCGCGCTGCGAAAACACCTAGTTCAGTGATTTCATAGCTATTTTCAAAATTTCTCCAATATGATGTGATATATGACTTATAAACACCTGGTAAGACTTATAAAACATGGAATGAGGCTGTCAAACCTTTTTTGGAAAAGAGATATGATCTTAAAAGACTTCTAACCTTATGACCTAACCCTTAAAGCATGAAATGACCTAGAGACCCTTTAACACCATGACTAGAAGGAGGGTTTGTAAATGAGAAAGACACTAATTGTGATGAGCTTACTCAAAACTTATAAGACTATGATTAGAAACAAGGCAACTTACCAAAGCTTAGAGACAAAGATTTTAGGGTGATAACAGTAGCAATGAAGAATCCATGAGTCAGAATTTTGCTTCAGTTATGCAGAAAGAATTTGAAATTTCCTTGCTTGGTGAGCTTACCTATTTTCTTGGCCTACAAGTTCAACAAAATAAAAATGGTATTTTTCTCTCACAAACCAAATATCTCAAACAAATCCTGAAAAAGTATGGCATGGACGATTCTAAACCAGTATGTACCCCAATGGTAACAAGATGCAATCTTAGCTCAAATGATGAATCAACAGCAGTACATCAACCAACTTACAGATCCATGATTAGCAGTTTGCTTTATCTAACATGTACCCAACCGGACATCATGCATGCTGTGGGAATAGTTGGAAGATCCAAGCAAATCCCAAGGAATCACAACTTCAGGCAGTCAAAAGGATTTTCAAATATCTTCAAGGAACACAAAACTTGGGTTTATGGCATCCTAGAGATACAGATCTTATACTTCATGCATATACAAATGCAGATTGGGCAGGAAGTGTTGATGACAGAAAAAGCACTAGTGGTGGTGCATTCTATATGGGTTCCAGGTTAGTGTCTTGGTTCAGCAAGAAACAAAGTTCAATTGCATTATCTACAATTGAAGCAGAATATGTGGTTGCTGCATCTTACTGCACACAACTACTTTGGATGATGAAAACCTTGCAAGACATTTAGATCACATGTACTCCACCCATCTCCATTCTATGTGATAATACAAGTGCCATCAGTATTTCAAAGAATCCAGTCATGCACTCCAAAACCAAGCACATACCCATCAAATATCATTTTCTATGAGAACAAGTGCTTGAACAAAAGGTCAAATTGGAGTATGTTCCCTCCAAAGAACAAGTCGATGATGTATTCACTAAACCACTACCCAGAGAGACATTTTAATATCTCAGATAAAAGCTGGGAGTAGTTGCTGGATCATCCTGCTGTTAAATCCTATCTTCTTCATAGAAATGTGGTTATACGCGAGTTTCATGAAGCGTAGTTGCATACATATGTTGGTTTCTATGGGTACAGTTGCGTATATGTTGGTTTGAAGAAAAGAAGTGGGCCAGACTCAGGAGAAACAGGTCTGATATGGTTCAGCGAACTAGATACTCTGTTTGATGATGGTTACAATCTACTGATAACATATGGAAATATCTTGATCCTCATAAAGTTGTTGATAACCTGATGTATATCTGATTGATGATGATGCTATGATATCTCTTACTGACATATGCAATGATCAGATTTGACAGTGAACAGGCGGAACAGATTCAGGGGGAGAACATGGTTGCTGGTCTAGATGCTGATTGAAAGATGCTACTGATGATAGTTGTTGCTGACTATCATGGTCTTGTTTAAGACATTTGGTCTATGTTATATGTGTCATGTATATCATTTAATGTAAAGGTCATGAAAATACCTAATGATGTAATGTTTCTTGTTTTTGTCAAGTATAAACAATTGGTATATCCCCACTTAGTTGGGTGGATGAGTCAAATTTGGTATATCCCCACTTGGTTGGGAGATGGATGTATGTATGGAGTCATGTTATCTTTTTGTAGACCTTGCTTGTACTCAGGGGGAGCATTGACTCAATCATGGGAACTCAATCAACACATTTTAGCATATCAGAGAATTCAGCATCTACTCAAGGGGAGCATGACCCTTTTCCCTTGATGTTAAAGGGGGAGAGTGACTTGGTTTTGTTGTTTCCATCAAGTATAAAGGGGGAGATTGTTGGCATTATGATGCATGTGTTGTACTTGATGGCAACCCACTTGTAGCAGAACAAATCACTTGTACATGGTAACTAGATGAATCTACAGAAGAGATATCCAATGTGACAGAATGCATGGTAGTAGTATTTATAGATGTGATGAAATGCAGAGCAGCTTCAAGGAATCAGTTCAGAAGGAAACTCACTCAGATGACGGATCACAGTACAATAGGTTAACAGCACAGAGTTATAGATCAGACTTCACAGAATGAAGAAAGAGAGGTATACGCAGGTTCACCATTGGCCAAGCCACGTATACATGCGGGTTCACTGTATACAATTCACGTATACGTACACACGCACTTTCACAAAAGGAAAAGCACGTATACCTTGGAAAAATAAGTATTTGGTCCAAAGTATTTGGTCCATGGTATTTTGATCCATGGTATTGCTCCAAGGTATCGGGTCCGAGGTATTGACCCTAGGTATTTGGTCCAAGGTATTGGTCCTAAGTGGTTTTGGTCCATGGTATTGAGAGAGGCCTACAAATTATAAAAGGAGGAGAAGATCCTTAGGCCAATGTGTGCAAGTATTGAATATCTCATGAAGTGTGAGATCTAGTATGCAGGTTATTGGGTTATGGTGCATTGTTGGATCTGAACCAAGGAAGAACCTTAGCAGATGATGAGGAACTATATCTAATGATGGATCGGGATCTTAAGGGGTAAAATGAACTACCGTTATGTGTTTTGCTCATGAATATTCTAGATCTGAATACTAAAGCATATATTATTTTGTAAATGATATGATCAGGGTATGGCTGAAGTCTAGAATAGTTGTAATGTTTGAATCATCATTTACAGATCTGTACGTTGGTTCACTTTAGAAAAGGGGCATACACATGGTAGTTCTACATATCAAAGCAGCGTATATGCAGGTTCACTTTGAGGAAAGCGCGTATGCATGCAGGACCGACACATGGAAGTAGCGTATACCTTATAAAATATGTTTTAGTTGCTTTTGTTTACTGTTGCAGTGTTTTTGGGTTCTGGCTTGGGTTCTGGTTACTGTATTCTGGTGTCGGCATTCTGAAAGATCAGATTGATGGGTTGTCAAAGTGATTGATTGATTTGGTTGTGATTGGTTCAAAAGGAGATTGGTTGATGCAAATATATTTGATGATTGAATGATGTTGTTGATGGATCCAGACTGAAAATTTATGAAACGTGGTCCCCAGAATAAAAGAGAAGGTTGTAGCCTTCTGTAGGCTGGCACCTACGTACTAGTAAACATATCAGCTAGTACAAGGGCTAGGGGGTTGTATCTCCCTTCCAGTAGAAACTGGAGAATGAGAGAAGGTTGTAGCCTTTTTCGGGTAGAAGCCTACGTATCGGTATAAGATTGCACCAGTACAAAATTGTAAACAAAATTCTCTTATTATTAAAATAAGAGAGAGACGATTGCAGTAGGTGTTTTTCACCCACATTGGGTTTCCACCTTATATCTTGGTGTTCATGTGTGTTGCTTATGTGTGATGCTTTATTCTGCTTTTACTGCACTGTCTAATGAATTCCTGATATACTGGTTAATGTTCAATGCATGATAATTTGGGTAAATCAAAAGATATCTACATATACGTGGGTTTCATTAAGTACAATTGCATATACACGCTAGTTCACTAAGCTGAAGTAGCGTATACAAATCTGTTTTTGAAAATTAAATTATTGATCTAGTAATACTGATTCACCCCCCCTCTCAGTATTATTTCCAACACACACACACACACACACACACATATATGGATTGAGATCCAATTACTTCCAAAAATAGATGAGGAGGTTGAGACTTTCCCTCAACAAAATCCCAAACTAATTCTAAACTCATCATGGAAGCATTATTTCCAAGTCTCTCCCTTAATGCTCACATGTAATAAATATTGAAAAACACACATTACAACAACAATATTGATCTATGTTTGGCTAATATTCATTAGTCTATACACTCACTCTGGAATCTCATAGACATAACTCTTTCTTTACAACCACAAATTCGAGCTATCACTTGACCCTTATTTAAAACATAACTTCCTTAGACAATCGTTGACAAACTTTGCAGAATTGTCTCTTATTGACTTCCCAAAGGACAATCTCGGTATTAAACCACTCTATGGACTAAATTTCATCTATCAAAATGTAGTGAGATACAATTTTAATAGTTATATCGGTAAGTTTCCTAGTTACTAAGTGTATTCAGTAGCCAATTCCACAACTAACCTTTGTTTACATACACATTTACATACTCGCAAAAAATAACATGTAACTAATACTCTTGAAGTACCGAAGAACAACATGACCCATCAACATATAAGAGACTCACATAATCAAATTACTAATATGTTCTCTTGGCACCAAAAAAATGTTGAGAACATTAATTTAAAATATGTTAATGTATTCATTGATTGTTCTTTATTATTAAATTTTATCAAGAACCACTACACATTGATCTGTAAAAGTGTAAACTTGAAGAATTTTAACAATTTGCAAGTTAAATATATGTGTTTTGGGTAGAGAATCAGTTTACTAAACACATAAACAAGTAAATTTTAACCAAATTTTACAGCCAAACAAAGACAAATAAGAGTATCTAAAACACCTAACAAAAATCATGATAAAGGAGTTCACCCCTCTCTTGGGCTACATCTCCTAGTCCATCTTCCAATGCAGGGCCTCTTTCATTAAAAAATCTCAAAAGTGTGCTTACATGATTTACACAGCTCAAATAGAAAAACTAATGTCTCTAGTGGATCCAACACTGTCAAAATCCCCCATTTTGGTTCTTTCTGCACCTCATTTGGGCAAACATTGAGAAAGTTATGATTGTTTCTTCATTTTTCCAAATTCTGCTACTAACCATCCTCCAATTTGGCCTAAACCTAGATTGAGCACCCCAAACAGGGAACCAAGGCACAATCCTTGCCTACATTCCCTCTCGATGGGTGAATTTGTAGGATGATTAAATCCTCCATTAATCCCCTAATCCCGATTTTTTTGGTCACATGGTGGCCATAAGACCACATAGGGGGCCGAAGATTTTGGGCTCTGTCTAGCCCCTAGCTTTGGTACGCCCTTCGTTTTATGTTGCGCTGGTGATCGTGGGTTGGTCCCTCTTTCCTTTGCGTGCTCCTAGTTACATGGTGGCCATATGGCCTTGGGCTGACCCCCATCTAACATATCCACACCTGTGGTTTTGTGAGGGGTCATACGACCCGGGGTTGGCCCCTCTTAACTTCGTCACTTGGTCATAGTGATGGGTTCCGACTGCATTGTGGTCATGCTTGTAACCATGGGCCTGGCTAAGGAATAGGCCTTGGCCCCCCGCCTATGGTCTCGTGGAGCTGGGGTGGCCAGGGGCTAGGGTTTAGCCCGCCCACCCTCCCCCAATGGTGCATTTTATTAATCTTAAATACAATTTTTAAACAATGTTTTAACAAGAAACATATGCGGAAAATTGGTGTGGGCCTTGGTTAATATGTGTGAGGTCTCGATTTCAAATTGTAATAGCCCTGGTGAAAAGTTAATGTAATAATAGTTAATAAAGGAAAAATAAGACCACGGTTAAGGGACACTTATTCCAAGGTGAATATTGGGCAAATATATCCTAGTGAGCATCACACGATGTGTGTGTTGGCTAAGGAAAATTGGAAAAGGCTAAAGCTAAGGCTTTGAAAACACAAAATGGAATTTTTGGCATATTTATTTATGAAAATAAAGGAAATTAGGAGAAAATTAAGGTGAAAGGTCACAGGTTGCATGTGAGGAGGAAATTGAAGGAAAATAATGGAAAATTAAGAAAATAGAATCCTCATTAGTAAAAAGGATTCTGAGGATTAGTTGGTCCTTTTATCAGTTCAAGTTTGGAGTTCTCTCATTATTCTCTCTCTCTCTCTCGATCTTGGTCACTTAGAGTTTGCTCAGAGCACTCTAGCTTTGGATTAAGGAAGGAAAAGAAAGCAAAGGGAAAAGAAGGAAAGCAAGGATCAAGGAAGAAGTGTAGCATCAAGCAGATTCAACGGGAATACTTGCAGGTAACCTTTTGCATGTGTGATTCCTAGCTACTTTGGACATGCATGACTTTGCATGTTGGTGTATGGTTCTCTTGTTGTTGGTGGCATGGTTTTAGCAGGTTATGACAGTGGTTTTCAGCCTAGCCTTTCCTTTTTTCGGATGCCATGGTATGTTGGGATGTTTATCTCGGATTTGAGCTTTGGTTTGTCGGATGGATTTCAGAATCTGGGGTGGAGGTTGTCTCAAGGTTCATTCTCAAAGGCCTAGAAATCCCTTGACCGGTTTTGGCGAGATAGATGGTAAAGCCTGAGGGAGAAGTCTCGGTTTAGGGCCTAGTGATCTGGATTTGGATTGTAGTAAAGCCTGGGAGACTGGTCTTAGTTTAGGGCATAGTGATATGGGATTGGATTGTGGTAAAGCCTTAGAGACAAGGAGACAGAAAATTCCTCAAGTATATTGATGGATTCTGGATGCCATTCCAAGTTCGGTTCGGTTGTGATATGAGCATTGGTTTTGGTGTGATCACAATTTGATGAGGGTGGAGGTGGTTTAACCTATGGATTCCCTTGGTTTTTATTGGATTGGTTTTTCTATGAGATCTCACATTCATGCTTGGAATATGGCACGGGGGTGACTGGCTGAAAGAGAGTTTTGGTTCATCCATGTCTGTGGTCGAGTGGTACATGGAAGTCCCAAACCTGGTCGGATTTGCCTATGATTAATAAAATCTAAGTTCTCTTACTTTTTCTCTGATTTATATGTGGATTTAATGGTTTTCATATCTTTGATATTTATATGGTTTTATGTTGGTTATAAGCATGGTTAAATGATTGGTTCATGTCATGGTTATTTCATGTATTTACTTGTAATTGTTGAATGGATAGATGCAAGACCTAATTGATGATATAATAGTTCAATGGAGAAGGAGGTGATCCTTTTGGTTATGTTTCATAAGTTATTTCAGTCATTTACGCTCTGTGTTATATCCTAGACTTGTAGGTTGCATTGATGCTAAGCGTTTGACAAAATTCTAGTCCTGGTTGGGAATTCTCATGCCTAGTCCTAAGGTTGATTTTGATTTATCAGTATTGTTATCATGTCTTTGATGGATTCTGAAGGTTGTAGCAAGTTATGGGCAAAGGCTGGGATTCAAGGCTAGAAAAGTGGTTCAAATCTCGGGGTCGTTGGCATAGGTCTGTTGATAAAATTCCACAATCGCTGGCACATAGGGCTATGAGAGTGACTTTTGGTTGCTGGACGTTGTCATGCCTATAGCATGAGAGTGAACATGGGTTAAAAGGCTTAAAAAATTAGTGGGAGTCAAGGACAAGATGTTTGAGTGGGTGACATGTCTCCTGAGGGTGTTGTTACTGATGTGGATGGGTTATTTGATATGTTATGTCGGTTCCATTTCCTTAAGGTCACCAAGGAAGTTGAATCCCCTATAGTAGCCTCTCTCATCACATATTTTACACCGGCTGGTTGGTTGTTTGGGTGGACTTGGGAGGAGGGGGTGTTACAGATTGATATCATATTGTGGTTGCGCTCTCCTTGGGTGAATGTGTTGTTCATGCATGCATGTTAGTTGCATGTGTGTCTCTTACACCTATATTCCATGTGCTTGTTGCATTGCATCATGTTGATCATGATTGTAGTAAGGTTGTCTTGAGGACTTGATGTGATTTTATGGGATGCATCGTTAGTATTATATGATTGGTTATATGTCACTTACATGTTGATTATATGTCGCTTGATTACATCCTTATGTGTCAGGTGCATTCTTGAATGTTTTGATTACATGTATCAGTCTTGTAGGCTCGTTACAAGAATTGATCACTTATGCTCGACTACATGCGATTATATGTATGTGTAGTTGATTAGTTATTTCTTATGCATGTTGATAGTTGCATGTGGCAATGTATGCAATGGAGTAATGGTTGTTATCATGCATGAGGTCATAGTAAATCCAATTTATAGTTGTTAAATTTCAAAATTTTAGGTGTCTTAGATGTTTTTGATGGTGCTAAATCCATTTCCACTATCAAAAACACGATTCAAACACTGCCACTGCTAGATTTTTTGAAATTCTTTTGCCCGGATTCCGATCACTTTTAACCATCCGAGCAATTCCTCTACCTCGTTAGACGACTCCTTTTATTAATGTGTAGTCTAACAAGGCAGAGGAGTTGCCCGGAAAGTTATGGAAATTCCAGTCATATTTATAGAAAATCCGGCAAGAATTTTTGTAAATCCAAGTTATAGTTGTTAAATTTCAAAATTTTAGGTGTCTTAGACGTTTTTGATGGTGTTGAATCCATTTCCACCATCAAAAACACGATTCAAACACTGCCTCTACTATATTTTTTGAATTTTTTTTGCCTATATTCCGACCACTTTTAACCGTCCAAGCAATTCCTCCGCCTCCTTAGATGACTCCTTTTATTAATGCGTAGTCTAATGAGGCAGAGGAGTTTCCCAGAAAGTTATGGAAATTCCGGTCATATTTATAGAAAATCCGGCAAGGATTTTTGTAAATCCAAGTTATAGTTGTTAAATTTCAAACTTTTAGGTGTCTTAGACATTTTTGATGGTGCTGAATCCATTTCCACCATCAAAAACACGATTCAAACACTACCTCTACTAGATTTTTTGAATTTTTTTTGCCCGGATTCCAGCCAGTTTTAACCATCCGGGCAATTCCTCCGCCTCGTTAGACGACTCCTTTTATTAACGTGTAGTCTAACGAGGCAGAGGAGTTGCCTAGAAAGTTATGGAAATTCTGGTCATTTTATAGCAAATCTGGCAAGGATTTTTGTAAATCCAAGTTATAGTTGTTAAATTTCAAAATTTTAGGTGTCTTAGACGTTTTTGATGGTGTTGGATCCATTTCCACCATCAAAAACACAATTCAAACACTGCCTCTACTGTATTTTTAGAAATTGTTTTGCCCGGATTTCGGCCGCTTTTAACTGTCCCAGCAATTCCTCCGTCTGGTTAGACGACTCCTTTTATTAAATATCATATACAAATACATCAAGTATTGGTTTAAGATAGAAATTTTATCTTAACTACACAATCAATTAGTTGAAAAAATATCTTAACCAAACATTAAATTAGGAGCTATTTTTGTTAAATTAAATCTCTCAAATCCAACTAATTAACAATTAAACAAACTCATGCAATAATTACATTGGACATACTCCTAACTGTGGAATAGACTGTTTATTTTTAGTAAAACTATTTTAAATTGGACATATAATCATCCAAATCTGTTTATATTTTAATGTTCTTAAATATTGTTTCACCATCTAACTCCACTCTTTATATGCTACTTATGGTTTCCTCAATTATTTCATGTACTATGGATCAACAATTATTTCGTGACTGGTTTAGTTTCTCTTACGGAAATAGACAATACATCCAATAAAATATATATTAATAAGTTTACAATATAAAATATTAAATTAAATCAATTTATTATTTTTACTATTTTTTTTAAATTAATATTATATTTATATGATTATTTTAATTCCACTCTTTATTATATTAATTTAATTCTTCTTTTTACCTCTTACATGGCTCATCTACTATGAAACACCTCTCAAAACCATAACTAAAACTCTCAAAACAATAACTAACAATATAGTTGCATAAATTTGTGAACAATGTATTTTAAAGAAAATTGTATATAAAATATGTTAGAAATTATTGTACTTAAAAAGTTTTTAAATTGGATATTTATTCATATCTGCTTTCAATTCACTAACATCTATCACACTTCTAATCTTTTTGACTTATTAAGCCAGTCCAATTATAACAATCTAGAAACGTTTCTTTCTCTTTTTTTAACCACAAAAACAAAATTTTGAAAAATCACAATTAGATTTTTTTTTTTTCTTAAAGTCCTATAGACCACATTAGTCTTCATCCATATCTAAATCAATACCTTCTTATCTTTAATTTCAACTTAAACTTTATATTATTCATCCAAATCTAAATCAATACCTACCAATAACTTTATATTCCTTATCCATGTCTAAATCAATACCTATCTAGGTATTTTCATTTTCTATATTATTTTAAATGAATTTATTGAATTTATCCATTTCTAAGTCAGTACCTCCTCCTTTATCTTTTCAATAAATCTATAAATTTCATCGGCTTTTAAATCAATACTCCACTTCCCTATAAATATTTCACCATCTTATATATCTTCCATAAATAAAATTTAGTCATGTTTACTTTGTACATTTCAACTTCATGTAATTATGTGCGTTCAACGACTTCCTGTGAAATAAATAAAAGAGTCCGTGAAAGGATGGGAAGAAATACGAATCCTGAAGATATTAAAACAATCGTGTTAAGCGTCAAACACGCGGATTGGACTAAATTCCCTCCCACGCGGTATTTAGATGATTTCAATTAAAAAAAAATGGAAGTATAGCTTAAAAAAATTTCAATTCATCCATATAAATTTATAATGATTTATTTATCATCTTTCAATGACATTTTTTGAATAGCATATTATTCTGATTTAATAAATAAAATGACAATACAGTAAACCAATATCGTTTGACTAAATACAAGAATGATATTATTAGATGTCATGTCAGCACTCAGACAAATGCATCCATTGTCAAACCCGTGGATTCGACAAAACTTCAAATACAGTTATCCATCTATTTTTTTTGACATATATGTGTCAGTGAGTAAACCAACGCTCCATCTATGATTATTTCTTATCTTGTTCACATCTATGTCTCAGTGAGGCTCTAAGACCTTTCTAGTTACTCCTCATGTTTATATATGAGCCACCTATATGCATAAGGAGGAACGTAAAATAAAGGCATTTAAAAACTTTTGCGGGGCTTATACACATACATATATGCGATCGGATGAACCGGCTCTGATGGTTATATAAACATTATTGTATAGATTTTGAGATCCACCGAAAAGTATTTTTTAAATGTATTTTCACATAGTTATTTAACGAAATACAAAGAAACAACATCAATGCGATAAGATTTGGACGGGTTCGTGAAGGGGAATGTATATTGTTCCAAGTCCGGAGGAAAGCCATTTTTACGTTATTTTTACGATACCAACGTATTTTTAAAAATACACAAAAGCAAGGCCAAAGCGATTTGTGATAGCGATGAGGACGGACACGATAGAGGAATAGACCAGATTTAAGGACTTTTGAAGTCTGAAATAAGTAGTGTTTTGGCGGAATTTCACAGTGTTGCAGCGTTTTTCTGTGTAAAACAAAAAACGATCGTTTTTGGGCATTCCAAAGGATTTTAGAGGCCTGATAACCATTCCGTTACAGTACAGGTGGCCATCATCCTTAGAAGCATTTAGCAATGATTGCTAACACTTATAAAGGGGACTGAGCAGACAGAGTACAGGGAGACTAAAAGTCGAGAAGCTAAAACGAACAGGCAGCACAGTTTTGGCTTTAAAGCCATCACAAATAGAAGACAGAGTAGGCAGTGCTGAGACAGAGCTAAGATAGAGACAAAGAGTGATTCATAGAGTCTGTGTACTCAGAGAAAGCTTGAGAAGTTCAAGCAAACTCTTACTGTTATATCTGTTGTGTATTGAGTCTCAAATTGAGCTCATATTGTTGTAAAAACTCTGTTTGAAGACATAATAGAGAGGCCACCACTGAAAGTTGGAACAGGAGATGTAGCCCAGGAGTATTGGGTGAGTTCGTTATTAAACTTGTTGTGTTTTTATGTGTTTGTCTACTATAGTCTTTTACTACTTCATAGTTTATGTATTTCGTAATCTGATCGATCTATTGCATAAAATAACATAGGCAAATCCATGCACATGAGTCTGTAATACCTTATTAATGGTCTTAGATCTCATTATCAGATCAACAAGGGATACAGCTGAAAATCTTTACCCTATCCTTGGGGAGAAGTCACCTATTTCATATCAAGGTATATTACTTGTGAAGAACATTTCTCTATTATGTTCAAACATCATTTTAGGATTCTGGCATCCCTGCGCTATCGGCATGCCCCAACTTACTCGATAGATATGCCATTCTTTTAATGAAAAGTTTATAGTTGATGGCACATTCTGCTTGCTGTTCTCGACAAGTGCTGGGAGTCCTTACCAACCATGGTTTATTCCCACTGCTAGTTATCCAAGCTGTTAGGGTCCCACCCTAACCCCCTTATTCATGTCATGGGATCACGTCATAGTCAAGAGTCAATAAAGCCCATATTAATATTTGTAAGTGGTTAACCCGCAATTAATGAAGGGACCACAGTTAGTTACAAATGGGTAAATGGCCGGTAGTATTAGATAGATGGTATTAATAAAACCCACGGTATTGGCCCGTGGTATTGCATGTATGAGTCATATATAAAGGATAGAGACTCCCTGCGAGGAGTATCGTGTCTTGTTTTGTAATCGAGCTCTGCTCTATTGGAGGTTGCCCCCTCGAAGAGGCCTGTGAACATTTCTCTCTGGGTAATAAAATCATTGCTATTCTGTGTTCTGGTATATTTTCTTCGCATATTCTGTGTTCTGGGTATCTTCTCTTCGCATATTCTGTATTTGGGTATCATTTGCAGGTTAAGAGCATAACAAGTGGTATCAGAGCACTTTCCAGGGCCGGTGGGATCTCCATTTCATAGCAATTTTTTTTTTTGGCTAGAGACGTGTTCCGGTGTCTTTAAACCACGGGATCTGTCGTTGAGCGCATAAAACTGCGAATTTGTGGAGGCATGCACGCAGGAAATACAAGAGGTGGTCACGTCTGTTGGACTCCCTTGTAACCCCTGTGGGTACCCCTTCGAGTAGTAGCGCATTAGACAGAACCGTGCACGGACTGTCTTCCACGTTACCTCTGGGTATATCGGAAGCCTCCTAGGCTCCCTTGAAACCTCGCCATAGATAACCTTCGGCCATCTTGTGGCTACAGTACACCGACAACAGCACTCGGAGAGATTACTCGCCTGTACGATAGGGTAGTCGAGGTGTACGGCTAAGGGTACGGTCGATCCTCCTTAGTTAGAGCCCTGAAACATTGGGCCGAGTATTACTGTCAGACCCTTATGTATATTGCGATCTGTAACACCTGACACTCCTCAAGACCATAGTTCCCTTTCTATCGGGGGATCACACATCATCTATTCCAGATCAGCGAGTGCAGCAGCAGCAGACATCAGTCCCGCAGCTCTATCCGATCAGCAGCATCAGTGATCCATGATCCAGATTTCTCAGATCCACTAGATCGGAGTAGTTGTGAAGGGTTCCTGTGCCTGGCTATAATTTTCGCAGGACTTTTGGCGGCAGTGACATTTTGAGGATTTGACGACTGCATTATTGATCACGAAGGAGTAAAACTCCGTTAG
>APFE031356540.1:0-18683 GCA_000404065.3 Pinus taeda | reverse complement strand
CCGACGGTATTAGTAATAACCGGTATTGACCCGTGGTATTACTTGTAGGAGTCATATATATAGGATAGTAACTCCCTGTGAGGAGCATCGTGTCTTATCTTTGTAATCGAGCTCTGCTCTATTGGAGGTTGCCCCCTCGAAGAGGCAAGTGAACATTACTCTTTGAATCATAAAGTCTTCGCTATTCTGTGCTCTGGATATATTTTCTTCGCATATTTTGTGTTATCGGTCTCTTTTCTTCGCATATTCTGTATTTGGGTATCATTTGCAGGTTAGGAAGCATAACACTACATAAGTAGGAAGCTACAAATTTCCTTGAATATAAAGAAATGCTAGCCAGTAAAAAATTTGTTGGGACATGTTTGCAAATAGCCATTGCTCATTGATCTAGCAAAGATTTGTGTGATTTTGAACCTTCCATCTCCATCTTTAGCGTGACAATTGTGCACAAATTTGGGGCATAATGGATATTAAATGAAGATTATCCATGGATATGCATAGATTACTGCATTGTTGGAATGATTACTAAAGAAGGACACTAGGTTTGAGTGGACTAAAGCAAACATGCACTAGATACATTATGGGAAAAATTAGTATTGACACTAATCCTAGTGTTTACTAACTAGAGCAAAGAGTTTCATGTTCATGTGGATGCTACCTCTAATACTAGGAGTTGTACTAGCATAACTAAGAGAGGCTGAGATGGACCACCCAATCAATTTTTTTAGTAGGAAGCTATCTTGAACAACTTGAAACTACACCAAAATAGAGCATGAATGATTGGCCATGGTGTACTCTCTATAGAAATTTAATTTAAGCACTACTAGCTTGGGTCACATTGTAAGTTGTATACTACCATTATGAATTAAACTACATGGTCAACAAGCTAGTCTTTGGGCATGGGATATGCAAGTGGGTATTAATGTTCAAGGATTACAACTCCAAGGTGATATCAAAGGCCTTCTTGGTTAAACATAGTGCTAGATCATTTATACAATACACTTTCTAGTGAAGATGTAGGAAAATGTGAATGATGGCTTTAGTGATTCATAATTATTTAGTGTGGAGATGGTAGTCGATCCTTTTTTTGAGATCTTCCATTACCTTGGTAGCTAGATAACAACTCAGGATTGCATGGTTGCAAAAAAGAAGTAGCTGGTAGTTAAGGTTGTAGACTATCATTTGATTTATAGGTTGTCTATACAAGTCGGGCATGGATGGAATACTTTTTCCTAGCATATTATGACATGAAAGACTCCATTTTGATGGGGTGCATGAAGGGGTGGCTGGAGGTTACTCTTACACAAAATATTTTGTAGGTAACTCTATGATGACCAATAGTCCATAGCGACACGAAGGAGTTTTGTCATACCAGCCATGTAGTGTGGGAAGACCTTCATGTCAAGACAAAATGCCACTCCATCAGTAAATAATATAAAAACCACTTGATAAGTGGTCCATATATTTTATTGGGTTGATCAATCCATTAAGAAAGAAAACCAGAGCATGATATATTTTAACTGTGATAGATTATCTAACCTGATGGGCTAGGAATTAACCATAAAAGAAGGAGAGAGAATCATGAAAGTGAAGAATCACAATCATGGCCACGCTAATGTAGCTTCTAGGCCTACCATGGGCACCAAAAGGCCAAAGGGCTGCTAACTAGGCAACACTAGTTAAGGATTGAAGTTGAAAGACTACAACAAGATTTTTATTGAAAATGTTGTCACTAAGAATGGATGTCATAAACTTTTGATGAGTGAGAAGGAAACTCACTTTCTTGTTGGCATTATGATACAGGTGTTTTCCTTGACCAAAACTCACTCACATGTCTGCTCATATTTGATAAAAGGAAACTCACAGTGTAACAAGTCAATTCAGAGGTAACATAGCATTGGTATAGAAAAACAGGGAGTTGGAACAAAGGTCTACTGATCAGAATCAAGAAGTTGAAGGAAAAGGACCTTTTCAGATAGTTTAAGTTGTATGTGCAGGTTCAACTTGTAAAAAAAATGTATACATGCAGGTTCACATAACAAAAAGAGCGTATACGTATGCAAGCACTTTCACAAGAGGAAAAACACGTATGGGTTGGAAAATCAAGGAAATTCAAGAGTAAATGATACTAAGGGTCAATACCATGGTATTAGCCCAAAATATCGAGCGTAATAATGACTATTTGATCCTGTCCAAGAATACTACAGGTCCTAGGTGTGGTTTTGGTCTGAGGTGTTGAGGAAGGCCAAAACTATATAAGGAGGAGAAGATCAAAAGGCCAGGTGTGCAAGTGAAAGGGTTTCTCATGAATACTTATATCTAAAGTATATTTGATATTATAGGGAATATGATTATGATGTAATATGGAATATTTTGTGCACCTTGAATTCAATGTTGGATCAGGATCATGAGACCTGAAATGACTTATCATTGAATGATATGATATTGGTTGGGCTAGATCTGATTGCTTAAACATGTTTTATTCTTTAAATTCCATGATTTGGGTATGTCTAAAGTCTGGAATAGCAGTGAAGTTGTGAGTTAATATTTGTAGATCTATATGCTGGTTCACCTTGATAAAGGCACGTGTACATGCATGTTCGAGTCTTCCAAGTAGCGTATGCAAAATAAAAGCCTATTATTCGGAAATGACTGATTTATCTGATCACTGCTACTGTTTTACTATTGTTTGTCAATGAAGTCTTTTTAGATTTGAATGTAAAACTAAATTCATAAGGAGTTTGTGTCTGATTGATTGATTGATTACATGAGAAGGGTTATCTTTGATGTTGACTATCTAGATCTTTGCAAATTGACAATAAATGTTCATAATATTATTGGTTGGTATAGATCAGTTTCAAAAGTTGTTATGATTCAGTAGTTCTTAAGATATACGCAGGTTTTGATAAAGAAAGTAGCATATACACATAGGTTGGGTTTAGTAAAGTAGCGTATGCATTAAAATGTATGATTTTTGAGGTTGCAGCTAGTTCTGAATGATGATGCTGGTTTTTGGGTCCAACACAGTGTTCTGGTGATAATAATTTGATTGTTCAGATTAACTCGTTACTGGTTGATGCAGTTTGAGTTTCAAAGTTTCTGATGGGTCCAGTTTGAAAATTTGATGAAACAAGGCCTTCACATTGTATTGTTGTGTACCAGGAGCATCTAGTCTGAAAATTAATGAAACATGGTCCCTGGAGGAAGAGAGAAGGTCGTAGCCTTCTATAGGCTAACACATACATACTAGTAAACACATCGACTAGTGCAAGGGCTAGGGGATTGTAACTCCCTTCTAGTAGAAGTTGGAAAATGAGAGAAGGTTGTAGCCTTCTACAGGTGGGTTCCTATGTACTAGTATGAGTTTGCACCAATACAAGATTGTAAACAAATTTTCTTTATATTAAAAGAAGATAGAGATGATAACAATAGGTGGTTTTTCTCTCACATTGGGTTTCCACCTTAAACCTTGGTGTTCGTGTGTGTTGTTTATGTGTGATGGTTTATTATGTTATTACTGGACATAGTTATTGTATAATAAGATACTGATCAATTGATTAAAGATCAACACATGATAAATTGACTAAATCATAAGTTCTCTAGGTATACGCTGGTTTCCTTAATCAATGTCGCGTACACACGCAAGTTCACTTCACTGAAGTAGTGCATATAAATTTGTTTGGGAATTGAAAAGTTATTGAATTGCAAATACTGATTCACCCCCCTCTCAGTATTATTTCCAACAATTAGTATCAGAGCAGGTCCTTTAGAAGAAGCTTGATTGCTTGAAGGGAGATCTTTCAAGATGAACAATCATGAAGGCATGGGATCTATCAGACCACCAATATTCAATGGGAACAACTTGGTATATTGGAAAATAAGAACCAGATCTTATCTTCAATCACTTGGAGTCGATGTTTGGGAAATTGTGGAAGGAGAATATTAATTTCTAGCATCAATACCTACAGATACAACAAGTAAGAAGTTATATGAAACCAATGCCAAAGTAGCCAATACTTTATTGGGAAGTTTTTCAGAATCAAAATTTGTCAAAATCATGCAGTTTAAGACAACCAAAGAGATATGGGACAAAATCATTCAAAGCTACGAAGGAGATTCCCAGGTAAAATGTGCTAAGCTTCAAACTCTCAAAATTCAGTATGAAACTCTTAATATGATAGCAATGAAAGTATTGCTAGTTACTTTTTATGTGTAGATGAGATTGTTACTTGTATGAAAAATCTGGGTGAAGAGATAAAGGAGGATACTTTAGTAGAGAAAATTTTGAGATCTTTGTCTTATAAAATTCAGCCAAAAGTATTCGCCATAGAAGGAAAGAAGGATCTTCAATCTATTACTATGGTTCAACTTCATGGAATTCTAACAACCTTTGAAATGGGGAATGGAGGTCCATTAGATATGCGAGAAGCCAATTTCAAAGCTTCAACAAAGGGAAAAGAAAAGGAAGAGCATAATGAAACAAGATATATTTAAGAAGAAGAAGATGAGGCAAACTTTGTCAAGAAACTTCAATGGGGTTCTAGAAGATTCAGAGTAAGCTACCATTCAAATGCTTTTCTTGTGGTAGAGTCGGCCATTGTTGAACTGCAAAATTACCTTCCCCTTGACATTTTTATCACCTTTTTTCTCTTGATTTCTCACAAGACTACAGATCCAATCAATGATAAATGCTAGATTTTGTCTTAGGAAAGCACTCAAATGATCACCATATTATATTTTTATGTTCTTGCTATTTTAATAGATTTTTTCAAATTAGCTACATAACACAACCTATTCTGTAGCTAACTGTGAGTTCCATAGCTACTCTCATGGTTTGGTAGGTTACAGGTGTCAAATGAAGAACTGGGCCACATCGGCATCTCCAGAATCATATCCACATGGATTCTATCCTACTCACTCGGTCCAAATCGACAGAAAAGCATGCCTAAAGTCATGGTCAAAGATGGAGTCAAATAAGTTATCTAGTAGCAGTAGACTCTTGATTTTCTCTTTCATAGCTAATCAAGAGTCTAACAGTTCCGTTGAAGAGTTAATGTGGATTAAGCTACTTGTATCTGATCAGAAGTTGAGGAGTTAATGCAGATCAAGCCACCTGTAGTTGATCAGAAGTTTAATAGTCTCATTACAATTCAAATTCAGCCACTTGCAGCATGTTTATTTATAAACAGTCATGATAGATTCAGATCAAGCCACCTTTAACAAGATTTTCTCTTAGACAGTTATGTTATTTTTCTATAAATATCGGTTGAATGAAAATGAGAAGTAGTTAGAGGCTAGAAGGAATTACAGGGTTTTGTTAAAACTCTGTTCAGACTTTGTTTTGTTGATAATACAAACTCTGTTTTGTCAATGGTGGTTTAAAAGTGCATCTTTAATTAGCTATCATCGAGCCACATCAGTTGCAGAGGGCCCCTAACCTGAAGGAGTTTTTTCATTTGTTGTTTTCAGTTTCATTTCTATTACTCTATTTTCTCTAATTTTGTTTCATTTCAGTTTGTAACCAATAGTGTAAGGATAAAAATAACAACTATGAAAGTCTTATTATTTTGAGATATTGTATGAGAAATGACTGAATGAAAGATGAAGTAATGAGAATACATAGTTTCTTAGTTTCTTACTGTTTTGATTACTCATTTTCTTAGCATAGAATTGTCAATTAGCTGTATTAATAGATGTTCTCAAAGCCATTTCAAAATGATGATAATTCTAACTTAAATGGTTAAATATCTAATTCATGCAGTGACTGAGCTTACTTAGCACATTGTTAATTTTACAAACTGTCATCTTTTCTTTTCTATTTTCAGGTCATTACTTAGTTACATCACTTGACATTCCAAAAAATCATTTCAAGGAGATTGATACTATCATAATATTCCAAAATTAAATGGTTGAATGGCTAAATGAATGCAATTATTGAATTACCTTCTGCATCAGTATTACTATTTGTTTTGAGAGTTAGATCCATGGATTAGGAATAAATGGTAGGATAAGATAGATGCTATGTTTCTCTTATTAGGTCCTAACTAGTTAAAATGGTTCTTGGTCCATTTTTAGGAGATTAGACTAACTTAGGAACCTATCCCTTCCTTCAAAACTCATTAGATCCATGTAAATCTCATATATTATATATTATTAGACATCAAAGAATAGAAACCCCCAAAACAAACATAAAAATACAAAACAACGAAGTGAGAGAAAAGTTAACTAAGCACATATAGTGCATCACACTTCATCAGTCTACAAACTTCGGCTGATAATTCATGCAAGCAATTTAGGCCACTAAATTGACTAAACAGCCATTATGCTACCAAATGTCCTCATAAAGATAAATATGAAAAGGGAAAGGAATATTCAAAAGGCAATAGAAAACAAGTTGTTAATAGAAGAAGTTACTATACCCATGAAGATAGCGATGGTTTATCTAATAGTGATGAAGATGAAACTGAACAAGATTATAAACTACTCATGGTTTATGACAATGATGATTTTTTGGATGCCTTAGAAGAGGAAGAATTTCCTGAAGAAATCACAAAACTCAAAATCTGTTTAGAAGAAAAGAATATGATCATAGACACATTGACACATCAACTCGCTGAAAGAGAAAAGCACAATGAAAAACTAGAATGTGAAGTTGTGGGTCTAAGAAAAGAACTTGAGAAGACATAATCTCTTAATATTAGATTTTTCTAAAGGGTCAAAAACTTTAAATAAAATCATCAAATTTCAATGCTCTCCTCTTATAAAGATAGGTCTTGGATATACTGAAGAATCATTCGAATCACAAAAGTGTCAGCCTCCACCAGAAGCTATCTTGATGCAACAAAGACCAATGAATAGTATTTCAAGTGTTAGCAAAATCCTAAAAGTACTCATCAAGTAAATCATGCTCAATTTACTCCAAGGATAAACATCAATAGAAGCATCAACCAACAAGGAAACAATGCCAAAAGATTCTATGATTACAAAAACTTCTTTAATGGAAAATGTTTTTCATGCCATAACTTTGGGCATAACACTGCTCAATGTGTTGCTTACAAAACCATCATGACTAGAGAAGCACGAAATCAAAGGAGCATAATAGGAATCAAGAAAATTTCCTATAATAACTTTTCTCCTCTTGAAGCTGAAACAGAATGTTCGTTTTGTAATAACTTTGGTCATGAAGAATTTGAATGTGGGAGAAAATTTTGGCCAACACTTCAAAAGGAGCAAACATTATCAAATTCCAAGATATGGAGAAAGAAGGAATTTCAATCAGAAAGATGTGGCATAGCTCTATTTATAGAAGGACAAGAGAATCAATGGTACATTGACAATGAATACTCCAAACACATGATAGGTGATAAAGAGAAACTTCATTCATATAATGCTTTAGAAAAGGAAAATAATGTCTCCTTTGGAAATGACACACCAGCTGTCATTAAAATTAAAGGTTCTGTTTATTTGAAAGAAAAGGTTAAAGCTAGAAATGTCATGTATGTAGATGGTTCAAAGCATAACTTGTTAAGTGTTAGTCAAATGTGTGATCAAGGAAATGAAGTTGTGTTTCGATAAAACATATGTGTGGTTCATGAGCTTGATATAGGAAATACAATTAACAAAGGTACAAGAACTCCAAACAATTTATACATACTCAAAGGAGGACAATAACAATGTTATCTAAGCAAAACAAAAGAAAATTGGTTATGGCACATAAGATTGGGGCATCTAAGATTTTCTCAAATAAGAAAAGAAAGTAGGCTCAAGGTGGTTTGTGATCTTTCAGATATCAACATTCTAGAAAATACCATATGCAAACCATGTCAAGTTGGTAAGCAAACCATAGTTCATTTCGTTGAAAATGAAGGATTAACAAGTAAGCCTCTTGAACTCATCCATATTGATTTATGTGGACCAACAAGGAAAAAGTCACCTTGTGGAGAAGAATAGTTTATTTTATCCATTGATGATTTTTCTCGAATGTGTTGGATAGGTATACTAAAGCATAAAGATGAAGCATTTGAAAATTTTAAAGCCTTCAAATATTTAGTTGAAAATGAATCAGATCGAAAAATCAAATGTCTCAGATCTGATCGAGGGGGAGAATTCATATCAGATGAATTCTTTGGCTTTTGTGAACAACATGGAATAAAAAGGTAGTTCTCAGTCGCCAGAACTCCTCAACAAAGTGGTGTAGTAGAAAGAATGAATAGAACAACTCAACAAATGGCTTGAACTATGCTTGATAAATCTGGAACTCCTGAAACCTTCTGGGGTGAAGCTGCATTGTTATGAAACCAACTCACAAAAAGATAGAAAAGAAAGATCAACGCCTTAGAAATCAGCCTCCTCGAGGGGACAATGTCCTTTACATTACACAAATGAACACTTATAGGATGATACAAATGACAAGACCTCCTTTCTATATATAGGAGTCTAAGGGGTCATAATATAATCAGAGCCGACATAACAATAATAATGTAAGGGCACAACAATAACAATAGTGGGATTTTATGGGGCAAAACAATAACAATATGGGTACTACATGGGCACAACAATATAATAAGGGGGTTGTACTAATAACAATAAGGGGTTACACTAGTAGTATAGGGACCTAACATGCCCCTCTCCTTCAAAAAGTGTTGTCCTCAATGCTTGAGTAGTTTTGGATGCTTCTATATAAAATTATCATCCTTCCATGTGGAATCTTTAGTGGGTAAGTTCTTCCACTTGATGAGATACTATGAAATTGATTGATTTCGTAGCTATTGATTTCTCGGTTTTGTGACTGCTTTAGGTTCCAATATGATTTTTCCTTCCTTATCAAGTTTTGGCAATATTGTTTGGACTGGGATATTCTACAACTTTTGAATGAGTTCGCACCATGCTTTGTCATTCTTCCATTCATCCCTCGCTTATTTTATCAAATTTAGTTGGATACTTATACCAACCTCTAGCATTTCTGCAACGATAAGTTCAATTTCACTCCTTTGGGCATATGGATATATATTAGGCATGATGGTTGGAGGAACACTTCCTCGAATCAAATGAATAGCATGATCATGATCACGAATAGGTGGGAGGCCTTTGGGATTCTCAAATACATTGGAATGATTGTCCAAGACTTTTTGGAGATATGGAGAAATTGATCATTTTGATGTGATAACCTTTACCAAACATAATTGTGCAACTATGACTCTTTGTTCTTTCTTTAGAAGCTTTGTCATTCCATAGAGCTGATTGTCTTTCCCGGTTTCCCTGTGATACCCCTTAATTCAACTTCCTTTCCTTCCGAAGAAAATTTCATGAAAATTTCTTAAAAATTAAAAGATATTGTACCCAAGGATTGTAGCCATTGGGCTCCTAGTACAACATCAACACCACCCATTGGAATGGAAAGCATTGGGCTATTCAACACATATTCTCCCATGGATAGCTTGATATTATGACACTTTCCAGAGAATTTATGGTTCCTCGATTTGCAACCATCACTTGACACTTTGGTGCTGGATATAGGAAGCAATTCAATTCCTTGGCTATCTTACAGTGAATAAAATTATGGGTACTACTCGAATCAATCAACACTATTATCGTTTTCTTCTTGATATGTCCTTTTATCTTGAGAGTTTGAGGAGTGGTAATTCCTACCAATGTGTTATGCGAGAATAGTGTCCACATGGATGCTGCTATTCCCACTAAGATGTGTGGCTATCTTAGAAACAAACAATCAAAGTCTACTGTTGATTCCTTTTATGAAAATAGATGAGAGGAGAACCAAGAGGGCCAACCTGAGTCTTGCGCTCGATTCCCTCTCCTTCTTGATAGATTTTTGCTGCTCGCTCTTTGTCTGCTCATCTTCAAAAAGGACCTAAAGAATCACAACAACATACTACTATGCAAGAAACAAGGATCTAAATTCACAAATAATGTAGGATCAGATGTACATTAACCATATACAAGCACATATAAACGAATACACCAGGATATGGAAGGAAATAAGAATAGCTTTATTTAGATAAAATTAGCAAGAGGATTAAAACCATGAGCAACTCTGACCTAGCATCATCCTCTAGCTAAGAATCCCTTCTTTTACCTCAAGCAAAGCAAAATCACCCAACACTGTGAATGTACACAAGAACACTGACAACACTTCTCTATAGATTACAAAATTCTAGCCTTTGGATCTCTGTGATGAGGGATCCATATATAGATGATTACAGAGAGGTGAGTCATCTTTTTGGATCTTGATTAGTGTCTTCTCTTTGATAGTTCCTGCTTCCACTTGGAGAATGAAGATCTCTTACTCATCCCGGATTGAAAATGGAGTTGCAAGTGTCAGAGGGGAAGCTTCTGGAAGATTCCATGATCTTCCACCTCGCATTTTGGTCCCTGCCATTTGTCCATTCCCGACCATCACACCCTACAGAGGAGCAAACAGTATGCATTGCACCCCTGCATGAGCTTTTCATTTTTGACCATTTATGAGCAGTTTTTCAGTGGAGAACTTCTGGGAGATGATGTAATCAGTTGACCTTGTTCCTTTAGGTAGTGAAGCAACCCTTTTAGGGACTTAAGAGCCCTCATTTTATGGACATTTGTGATTGGGGTTGAAGTGCCCAAAAATGTCTATAACAGTTGCTCCCTAAAGCATGAGGTCGTTAATCGTTTTTGATGTCAGATGAAATGCTTGACTATGAGGGTCTGAAGTTTTTTTGAGCTAGGAGGTGACTTGTAATAAGATACAATACAATAAATTATATGACAACATTTTTTTTCATGATCTAGCTGAGGCGGGCATTCCCATGCTCAACTTTATAAACTCATTTTCATGTACATAGGACAAATGATCATCCGTGTGACAGACTGATGATATGGAAACATCGTCCTTTGATTTGGATGATCATCTGTTCGACAATGATGTACACTGGGTGTTTTTATCTTCCTGAATATATTGCAGCCTGGATGGATGAAACTAGATCCGAGGTCTTCAAACTCAGCCAATCTTCACTCGGAGTACAAGTCGATCCATGTGAAAAATGTTTTTGGAGTCAAACATGGAAAGACATCGCCTGATTACCAGCCAATGATGTAAGATGTTAACAGGCGTGAGAGGAATCATCAATAATGAAAATGACCCTCAAGGTACTACAGTACAATCTGCGTGGTGTGAAAAAGGGACTTGGCATCGAACACCACACAAAATCTCTCGGTCGAAGGTCATTGATGTAAACCTATCGCCGAAAGTGAGAAAATTGCCATTAAGGCATGCAAGCTTCAAAGTTTTGAAAGGGTTGTTCCTAGGTCAACTTCTTGGATACTGAGCATGTCAACAAGAAGAGGCCCGTCGTAGGAGGGCCTTGATGAATCCCACATCAATGACATGGAACGAAGCAAATGATTTTGGAGGTGAAAATAAATTGACGATATGAGGGTTTAGGGTGGCAGGCATGAAGGAATGAAGCATGAATGAATTGTAGGGGTGAGACTCACGTGAATTGTCTGAATGACTTATCTTGAACATATTGGTGACACTGACGATGGATTGGTAGCATTAACCCCAGAGATGGATGGTGTGATGGACCAATGGTGAGGAGAAGTGAACGGAACAACCCAACCCGGCATGGATGCGGAAGGAAAGTGTCATGTTCAAGAGCAACTTGCTACCAATAAGGTTTCTTCTTGTTTTCTTCCCAATTTTCCCCAATCATTGCTGACCAATACCTCTTTATTTTTGTCAAGATTGAGGAGGATAACATATTCTTGTTCTATAATCCTCCCTTCGAGTGAATCTGTCGCTATATTTTAGTGAGCCTAGCGACAGTGAAACTCGTTCTCGTCCTGTTGGATGAGTTTGTCGCTATTTAGTTTAACGAGTTTAACGACAAAGACAACTTGGTCTCTTTCAATTTTAGAGAGTTTGAAAGAAAAAAAAAGAATACTCTGAAGATTCGTTTTTGTTGTATAATCCCTTAAATCCGAAAAAGCGTAAAATAATACAAAAGGGATGAATTTTCGATAGTTTTAACGAGCCGAACAAGACAAGCGCTTGATCTTTTTGTGTAATAATTGCTCAGGTCCAAAAATATTAAAATCTAGAGGAAGGATAGCACTTCCGATGCCTTTTAACGAGATGGAGAGGCCAATCACTCAACAATCTTTCCACATTTTACGAGTCAGGTGAAAAGAGCTTAAAGAAGAATCGTCTTCGAGGAACGAGTGATGGTTTCGGGTAGCAGCTGATTTCAGGTAAGGTTTGGAATTTTCCAATCACGAGCGTGTTACAAGGATGGCTAGCAGAGTCACTCTTCGCAAATGTTCCTCAAAGGGGTAAACAATCATATGGGGGTGAATGATCGGCTAAAAATAGAGTGGAGGTGATGGCGAGAACACGACCAAGGCTCAAAAGCTGGCGATAAGACATTCATGATGGTTATTTACCTGTTCATTTTTTAATGAGCTTAAATGCGGGGAGAAACACTTGCTCATGACTTATGTTTATTTTTTAACAAGCATGAACTATGCGCTAAAACTGCTTGTGGAGAGTTTATTTTTTAACAAGCTTGAACTTTGCGACAACATTGCTCGCCAGTCGTATGATGAAAATGTCTCATTTCGAGATGCTATTTTGAAGTGGCTTACATCTCTAAAGCTTTGCCATGGATCCTTTCTTTATACAAGCTAGGAAACGACTAGCCTTATGGGTTTAAAGGGTTAGAGGTCCTACAAATTTAAAAAATAAATAGCCGCTCTTCAATTGCACGTGGAAAGGTTTGCATGACCCCAAGTATAGCGGGGCAGAGTTTCCAGGTTACCCCTCAATTTGTAGACAAAACATTCGTTTATCAGGAAAGGCCTACCTTCTAACGGAGGTATCTTATCCCAGTCTATTCCCATTTTCCTGTGAGGACGAGTTCGCCAGACTAGTCATATATCCTTAACTGAAACCTACCCTATACCCAGAGTTTTCCTCCCAAAGCAGACCAGGGTGCATGTCCCCTGGGTTTCAGTCACATCTTCTCGAATCACTCACGCTCATCAAGTGGACGGACTAGAGACCGATGAGACATTTCTTGCGTGAAAAGACCATTCAGGGATGGCATTTGACTACTTGTGATGTGTGAACCGGGGAATGATATTTGGTCTACGAGCTTGACCATTCTGCCTTCATGCGGAAAACACATTACTCTAAAGAGTGAGGAGACGATGGCTCCCATGCAATAAATATAGTCGCGTCCAAGGAGTAGATTGTAATCTAAAGGTCCTTGAACTACCATAACTTTCATGTGAATAGTTTTCCTTCTCAAAGTAATGGGCACATTTGGAAGGATCCCTAAAGGTCGACTGGTTCCTTTGTCAAAGCCTGTTAGATTTCTCATTTCAGGCAAAAGTGGTGGCGAACCAAGCGCTTTCCAAGTAATTGAGGAAAGGATACTCATAGAAGCCCCTTCATCGATGATGGTACCAACCAGGACCATTCTGTAAGCTTGAACAATAATTCTGAATGGTACACTGGCTAGTAAACAAGGTCTGCCTAGTAGGTTCCAGTTGAAGGAAACCACTAGTTTGCTTGGTGGTGGGACCGAATAGACGACCGGGTAGGACTTTGATGAACTTCCTTCCTACGGTAAAGGAATGGGAGGACTGCCCCCAAGCTCATCGGAATCGGTGTTGATGAAAAGAGTTTGAACGGTGTCATTCTCTTTCTCCTCAGTGACGATATCGTTCGAGGATGAAAATTCCGAAGGCAATGCCGGGTCAACTGTTGTATCGACCATTTGAATTTCATCTGGTATGGATTCCGAAGATTCATTTTCAATGATAGGTGCTTCGGCTGACCACAAGGATGGGCCAACCAGATTTTCAACTGGTGGAGGACTCGGCAAGAATTTTTGATATCCAGGAGGAAGTCGTAATGGTGAAACTGGACGATTATCTAAAAATCTTTTAGCCTCTTCAAGGAAGGGACAACGGTGGACGGCGTGATCGCCTTCACACAACTTACAAGGAATTCTAGGATTCCTTCTTTGTCCATGTGCTTCACTTTCATTGGTCGACGGTGAGCATTCAACATGATCGCCAGAGGTTGATGCTACCGGGTGGTGCAAACGAGGAGACGAATCCCTTAAGATTCGAGGGATGCAGGGACAATCTCGGTGATAGTGGTCTCCATTGCAAATGATGCAATGAGATTTAGGTTTTGACTGTACGGTGTGTGGATTTTCACTAGATGATACTTGGTTGTTCCCTTTCGATTTTGGTTCCTTTTTCTTCTTTTCCTTTTTCTCTTTCTGCTTCTTCTTCTTCTCAGTTACTTGACTTTTAACTTTATCGTCTTTGTCAAGCGAAGAGGGAGGAGGAGAAGGAGAATCAGATGAAGTAGAAGGTTGGGAAGCAACTCTAGTGTCGTCTAGTTGCTGGTTAGACTGTTCAGGAACTGTGGGATTCTGAATGATAGAGGTAGAGAAGAGCCAGACTGGCAAACCAATTGTCAATCCTGGAAGTGACAAAGTGGCCATATGGGGTGGACCAACATCTCCCCAAGATAGGAAGGGACTAGAATTTCCTTCATGGGGAAATCCTTGGTTGGTAGACTCCATTTTCTCAACCTGAAGATCAACGGGTGGATTTATGACGTTATTCCGATTTAAAATAATTTTTTAGACGCTTGGACACAACTTGTTTTTTCAATTTTAAAGAGTCGAGAAAAAACAAAAGATGACTCTAGTCGCCTTCAATTTTTATTGAGCTTGAAGTGACAAGCGCTCAGAGGACCTTTTCTGTTAAGGAGTCTAAAAAGGAGCAAAATGGAATTCTCTGGAGATTTAGGCATAGAGGATTACCAAACCAATCATAAAACTGCAGAATACTTTTTACAGTACGAAAGTCAGTCTTCTCGAATGCTGTTTTCGGTGCATTACGATCAATAGGGCGGTAGACACGACTTCCTAAGGATAAAGGATGTAGCCTATCGTGGTCTCCCAATATATACGCGAAGGTATGTGGGAGCACAAGTCCGTACTGGCACTTATCATCTCAGAGTGGAGGAATCACCCAACCAACACTGAAAGCAACAGTTACCAGGCTTTATGACGCTGGAATACGTCTCTAGCCTAGACCTCTAGATGTTGCGTTAAGTTCCAAAGTGTTGTTAGATTCATTGAGATTTATTTTAAGTTGATCTTGCTTAGCATTTTGCCTTTTAGGTTCACCATGTGATGTATGTAAAATTCCTAAATGTAGTCTAAGATGATAAATAGATGTTTTATCTTCATTTAGCAATGAAAATCCTAGCTACTAAGGGGAGACTCAATCTTGATTCACTCCCAATTCTATCAATTACATTGCTTAAAGCATCATCCATTGTTGGATTTTTAGTCGGGGGAGAGTATTCTTCAGAAGAAGATTCGACATGTTGATATAGTATAGGAATCCCCCCTTCAAGATGTGGAATATGATTATCAAATTCCACATCTTGAAGGGGGGATTCCTATACTAGAAACATGTGGAATCTTCTTTTCTGAAGAATACTCTCCCCCGACTGAAACTCCAACAACGGATGGATGCTTAATGTGTAATTGATAGAAATTGGGAGACTAATCTTGATTCACTCCCAACTCAATCAACAGAGTAGCCTGGACCATCTCAGAAAGGTCCCCCAAAGTGGCTGACAAAGACACTTGAAAGTGTTCATCCTGATGAAATTGGAAGAACAGGAACCAAAAATTCAAACCAACAAAATGGAGGTCATGTAGATGACTCTAATTCACCTGTTGATATGGATGTTTCTTATGATTGTGAATTGAACTTGTCTACAGATTTTGAACCAACTTCCTTTAAAGAAGCTGCTTCTCATGATGAATGGAAAGAAGCAATGCAAAGGAGTATGATGCCCTCATAAAGAACGACACTTGGAAGCTAGTTGATCCTCCATTTGGAACCAAACCAATTGGTTGCAAGTGGGTCTACAAGAACAAGTACAAAGCTGATGGCTCACTTGACAAGCACAAAGCTAGACTTGTAGCAAAAGGTTTTGCACAGAAGGAAGGGGTCGATTATGAGGAAACTTTTGCTCCCACAGCAAAATGGGCCACCATCCGGACACTCTTTGCACTAGCAGCTCAGACCGGTTGGAAAGTCCATCAAATGGATGTAAAAACTGCCTTCTTGAATGGAGATCTAAAAGAAAATGTTTTTATGTCGCAGCCTGAAGGATTTGCTGTGAAAGGACATGAACATAAAGTATGTAAACTTGTGAAGTCCTTGTATGGCCTCAAACAAGCACCACGAGCCTGGTATGAAAAGCTAACTGATCATCTTCTGAAACTTAACTTCAATCATTTTGATCTTGATGATGCAACTTTATTTGTCAAGAAAGTTGGCAAAACAGTTGTATATCTTGTGGTATATGTAGATGATCTTTTGATGACAGGGAACAATGAAAGCTACATTGCATCCATAAAGAAGGAATTGGGGAAAAGTTTTGAAATGACTGATTTGGGCTATGTTCATTACTATCTTGGCATTGAAGTAACCCAACATCCAAAGTCCATATTTCTTTCTCAAAAGAAATACATTGGAGATTTGTTGAACAGGTTTGCATGACAGAATGCAATCCTCTCACTACTCCAATGGAACAAAACTTAAAGCTCACATCTATGAAGGAAAGGAATTTGAGGATGCAACAAAATATAGACAGCTTGTAGGAAGTCTCATCTACCTCACTACTACCAGACCAGACATTTCATTTGCTGTTGGAATCCTCTCCAGGTTTATGCAAAAGCGTTGTGAGGGACATTGGTCTACTACAAAAAGAGTTCTAAGGTACTTGAAGGGAACTCAAGACCTTGGAATCAAGTATACACAGGTGGACGACTTCAGCTTGATTGAATACTCTGATTCAGACTTCAATGGAGACAAAGAAACTGGAGTATCTACTTCAGGATATGCTATGAGTCTTGGATTAGGAGCTGTCTCTTGGAGATCATGCAAAAAATCAGTTCCAGCAGATTCCACAACAGAAGCAAAATACGTGGCAGCAGCTGAAGAAATGAAAGAAATTGTGTGGCTCATGAAAATTCTTTAAGATTTGCAGGTAAAACAAGTACAATCAACTCCATTCATGATTGACAACACCTCTGCAATAAATTTGGCCAAGAAACCAAAGTTCCATGATTGTATAAAGCACATCAATACTAAATATCATCTGATTCGACATCATGTTGAGGCCAAAACAATCCATCTCCGTCATTGTTCCACAAATGAGCAAATTGTAGACATCTTCACCAAAGCGCTTGGAAGAGAAAAGCTTGAAAGGTTTAGAATGATGCTTGGACTCACCAACATCCCTTCAGATTAAGGGGGGGAATGTTGACACCTAATCCTCTGCGATTGGGTGAATTTGGAATGTGAACAGTCATCAAGAAGACGAACTGAGCAGTCAGATTCTTTGTATATAACAATAGCTACCTAATGAAATTAATCGTATCAGTTTTCTGCCAAACTGGAGTTACTCCTGGCTTGACACTTCACAGAGCACAGAGGACACGCTAAAATGCACAGTCCTAAATCAAGCCAAGCATTCAAGATGCAAATGCACGTGCATGTATTGGTTTTCAGTTCCCTTAATGTGTAAATGACACTAACAAAACTATGTGAAAAATTGAAATACTTTTAAAGTGACTGTACTCAACAAAATTCTTTTTCAAAACGAAGTGGAAACGAGAGAGACACTTTGCGATTTTGAAATGGAAATTGCTTTTCGACACTTTAAAACTAGTAAATCAAGTCTTATGCAATGATAACCGTATAATCAACTATCTAAAACAATGTGATTGCTTTCTAAAACTGAAAACGAAAGCTATGACACTTTCAGATCTAGAAGCGACAGTTTGACTATGTTATTTTTCGCAAAAGAGAACTAAAACGATGCACAATACATAAAAAAATGTTTATAGTTCTTTACACTAAGGAGGCAGAATAATGCAAGAGAAGGGAGTATTCACAGAAGCACACTGATTATAGACAACAAAAACTCTTGAATAAGCCTGAAAACAGTGAGAAAAATCCACAGTCGGAAGGTAAAATCAGTCCTCCCTGACCATCGGACTTGTTACACAGTGAACTCAGTATGCAGTGAAGTTACTCCATTCGGGAAGTGCGATGCATACAGGCTGCCTTGAAGGCAGGGTGCAATGGTTACTGTGCGAGACTCTGAATGAGACTTCACTCACAGTTTGCAGTTTAGTTCAGGTGTTTAAGCTGAATAAGTACAAATCAATGTATGTAAAAACACAGGGGTGATTTAAGAGGTTACTAAAGCCACTACTTAGGGCAATTAGATTGCTTGCAGATCTATTGTTTAATTTATAAACAAAACTCGGAGATTGACTGAAGCAACATTGATCTACTTTGCATTTGTATGACGAATGCAGTTCGAAGGCTAGCTGGCTTGACTTCAGGCTCCGTCTGTATGTTTATAAAAGAAACAAGGATAGATAGGCTAACAAGTAATCTAGTCAGTCCCCAACAGAGTTGCCATTTTGTTATACAGGAATAGTGTCCACACGGGTGCTACTATTCCCACTAAGATGTGTGGCTATCTTAGAAACAAACAATCAAAGTCTACTGTTGATTCCTTTTATGAAAATAGATGAGAGGAGAACCAAGAGGGCCAACCTGAGTCT